>JAURVB010009777.1:0-14083 GCA_033002965.1 Piper betle | reverse complement strand
GCATTGCACATAGTTAGAATGGACTATAGATCTTTAACTTGGTTCACCATGTTTAAAGAGATGACTCTAGCCCTTAATACGTTGCACTTTGGGCCGGGTCGTTACAGGTGGTATCAGAGCAACCTGAGCCAGTGCTAGATGGTGGATTGGACCAGGGATGTTGGGTAGGCTGCCGGTCACGGGCCAGAAAGGTCGTTGCTTGGGGCTTAGCAACGGGCTGGACTAGGGACGTTGGCTAGGCTACCTGATTCGGCAAGCCAGAAAGGTTGTGGGATGGGGCTAGTAATGGTCCAAGTATAGGCATTTTGGGGATGAAATTTCCTAAGGTGGGTGGATTGTGAGATACCTCAACTTAATCCCACATCCAAACACCTACTAGGAGAAGATCTTGCTTCTTTATAAGTGAGAATGGACTATAGATCTTTAATTTGGCTTAACCATTTTAAAGAAATGACTTAGAGGCCCATTACGTTGCACTGTGGCTGTGGTCGTTACAACAACTAACATAAAAGTTATCGAATTACCGAAAAAGGTTCAAGAACGGATGAAAACAGTCTGAAAAAGAGTTGAACGGGACTGAACCGAGCTAACCAGGCCGAGTTAGGTTGAGTTAATAAGGTTTGGGTTAAATATACCGTTGTTGGGTTGGCCAGAGCCGGTCTGGACCGATGAACACACACACGGGTTCCGATTGCAGACCAGGCAAAGTGAGGTTGACGGGAACACGAGCGAAGCACAATAGTAGGTAAACGGCCGGATGGTGGGCAACCATGCCCATCCCCAAAAACATTGATGGTGGTGCCCGTGGTTGCTGGAACGACAGAATGCGAAATCGCAGGCTGTGGCATGCCAACATCGACGCGCTGATCGTGGCCATACGTTCGTGGGCTATCTCAAAATGGAGATCTAGGTAAGATGAAGCTGCGTGTGGTCCAAACGGTGGCAATAGTGGCGAACGACTGGAACACATTGTTACCACGACCACCGCGGTGGCACCGGTGGCGATGGTGGTATCGTCGAGTAGTCGGTCCTGAGGTGGTCACGGCTCACTGATCCCGGCAAGGGAGGGGCGGAGTCTCACCAGCGGGAGTCAAAGTGGTGGCAATGCTAGGCGTGTAACTCTGAAAATCAATGGAAATGTTTGAAATATAAATGGGAGAAAAGTAGGGGTGACATGGATGGCTCACATCTTGCCACGTGGCACAATCTGAACGTCCGACAACCAGTCACCTAGTGGGGCTCACATGGGTATATGCACTATATCTATGGATAGAAAGCTTGGATCTAAACTATCCAAAGTTTAAACTAACTCGAGTTCTAAAATGACTATGTAGGAGGAATTGAGGCAAAAAGGTTAAATGGGCATCAAATTATGAACTCAACGAAGCTAGGGCCCATAGGGGCACAACTCGGGCAATTCGAAATTCCCTACGCTCGCATGCAAATGAAATAACCAAAAAATCCCAAACGGATGCTAAACGCTTCAATGGCCTAGATGTAGACCTAAAATCATTACTAACTCATAAAAATCATATGTATACCACGTGTATATACTCATAACTCATGCTCTAATTTATCATAATTGAAACTATTATATACATGTTAGGCATAGTCAGCCTCTATAACATGCTCATATGACCATCTGGGCCTCATACTCATATTCTTAAAATCGTTCTAGCTTGAGCCCGCTCAAACCGACTCGAGAATGGCTTGAACCGGGCAAACTACAAGCCGATAAAACCCATACCCGAAGTTGGGGTGTTCCAACCTCTCCTCCTTATAAAAATTCCATCCGCAAACTTTTTCACATCAACTGTGATCAGAGGACTTCACAGAAGATGTCATTTGAGCTGGCAAAAGTAAAGCTGTTGAGTTATAACTTGCAGGGTAGCTCTCCCTCAAAGGTTAGCTGCATAAGACCCAAACAAACCAACATGAGGCTGAAACTCTAAGCATTGACAAAGCTCACTTGCTCCTTAATAATCTAGCTGGACGGACTACACTTGTTCGAATCATCTAGCGAAACATGTCATACATGCTGGAATCATCTAACTAGACTAACCGTACATACTCGAATCATCTCACTAAACTATCTCCTAGGGGTCACTGCAAAGTATGGGGACATAAATACAATGACCTAAGTGGGAGAACCTAGGTTCACCCGTAAGGGTCTACTGGGTGGTTAAGTAGGTATTCTAAAGTATTGTAGGGTACTAGTCTGGGCTACATCAGAAAAAGAAAACTATGTCAGTGCTAGGTATGTGGCCTAACATCTACCCATGTCTCCCTGATCCTCATCAATGTGATAGGACAACTACGTGTACCCTTAGGGCACTCTGCTCCAGGTCCTATGGCTATACTAGCGTGTCTTGTGAGTCCTTCTAGCATATGATGGACTCTAGTACAAATAATGGTATATGCTAATGGGCTGTATGGTTCACTATTGCTAGTGTAGGTCAAACACTCAAATGTCCTTGTAAAAGGAACTGGAGTGCTCACTAGGTATTAGCTAACTCGGTCCCTAGGCAAGTATCTCACTCTATTCCATAATGGAACAAGGACAGCTACAATGACTCTACTACATGGTATGTCTCTCACAACTATCTACATAACTAGTAACTACTATTGATGGGAGCTCTCCGTGACAGAATGAATGTGAGAACACCTATACATGTACAACTGTCTCAAGGAGTATGAATGCATACTCTGCATGGAACTATGGAGTCTGCATTGGGTCTATGGCACATTCATTGGTCAATGTTTGCTCATCTCAACCATCTGGAAAACAGATAGTAAGACTAGTATATGTGGAAGAGTGAGCAAAAATGCTCAACTCTATATGGTGTCTATGCATCACGTGGAAAGAGAATGGATCTCATAGAACACTGGTCACACTACTCTAAGACTCTAACTAGCATTTGTTTCATCCTCACATGATTTGCCATCAAGTCTGCTGGAAGAGTGCACTGATATGAGAAAATCCTACTAGGTATGAAGCCTGCCTGCAACAGCTCTTCTAATTGACTCTTTAACTCCTTGAGTTCCGCTGGAGCCATGCGGTATGGTGCTTTAGAAATTGGTGATACTCCCGGTGCTAGGTCAATGACAAACTCCACTGCCCGCTTAGGAGGTAACCCTGGAAGTTCACCTGGAAATACGTCCGGAAATTCTGCTACCACCGGAATCATGGACAACTCTTTGGGTTTGGACTCAGGCTCCTCTAGAGTTGCTGAAAAAATTTACAACCCTCACCAAACCACTCAGTTGCCTCACTAACCGACACAATACAAGAGGATGGATCATTCCATGACCCTTGGAAAATGACCCCCATCTCACAATTACAAGGTTTAGTCAATACTCTCCTCCCTTTACAGTCGAGAAAAGCCTGGTGTGCAGACAACCAGTCCATTCCCAACAGTACATCAAATCCTATTATCCCATAGACAATGAAATTCCACACATAGGGTTTCCCTTGTATATCCAAGGATAGGTTAGTCACTCCTAACGTTGTGACCTCCCCTTTTCCCGTTGCGGTGGTGACCCTATAAGTCTTAGGTAATGTAGACGTTTGGAGTCCTAAACTCTTAACTAATCGGGATGACAGGAACGAATGCGTACACCCCGAGTCAAATAAAACATCCACACTAACACTTTGAATCAGAATTTTACCTCGAACTGTGTGGTCCTCGTTCTCAGCATCCTCGACTTCGACTGCAAAAAGTTTCGCCTTCCCTTTGTCCACTGGTTTTGCAGGTGCTGGGTAGCGATTAGGAGCTGGTGTCTTCTCCTTTTCAGGTTGCTCCTGTTGTTGCTTCAGGGGCTGACGACACTCGTTTTGCAAGTGTCCTGTCCTTCCGCAATTGTAGCACCGACGGGGCTCCCTGCATAACCCTGAATGCATCTTGTTGCAATTTTTACATAGTCGATACGGAATCTCCTGAAACTTCCTTTTCCGGTTCCCATCGACATTCCGTTGATAGTTCTGCTGCTGGTGTTCTTCAGACCTGTTTTTGCTACTACCCTGGTTGGCATTCTTATGTTGCATAGTAGCCTTCCCCTGTTTCTGTGCACGGACATAGTCGTACACCAACTCATGAGTAGTGGCTGCTTCAATCACTTCGGTTATAGTGCCTCTTGGCGCCGTAGCTACCCTACTCCTCAATTCTGGCTTTAACCCCCAGAAAAATTTGTCTGCTCTGGCCCGGGCAGTTGCCAGACTCCCAGATGCAAATCTCTCCAATTGCAAGAAATTTTGAACGGCATACATGCTACGTAGACTGAGATCTAATATTCCATTCTGTAATTAAAACATACATAAAGATCCCACAGTCTTGACCGTTTCCTAGCAGCCACACTTATTTCTCAATTAAGAAGAAAAGGAGTCCTCATATTTATTTTGCTCCATACTCTGGATGTCAATCATCTAATCTCGTATCTGCACACCTGCAGAGGCAACTCCGCGTTAGTGATTACAACACTAAGTAGTATAATAGATAAAACAAGACAAGTACATTCCACTATTTCCTTATGTTTATTTTAATATGCGGTGGAGCGATTCTGCTATACTCCAAAACAATGCGGAGGAGGTATCCGCTGTGATCCTCACACCTCGGCCGTAGCCTCTTTTGTGGGGAGGCTACCACTACCGTCTCCAGTGCCAGTGCCTCGCACACCCCGGCCGTAGCCTTTTTGTGGGGTAGCTATCACTGCACTCGGGTGATTGCTATGCCCCGTTTGTGGGGAAGCTCTCACTACCAATTCTAGTGCCAGTGCCTCGCACACCCCGGCCGTAGCCTTTTTATGGGGAGGCTATCACTGCACTCCAGTGCCAATGCCTTGCACACCCCGGCCGTAGCCTTTTTGTGGGGTGGCTATCACTGCACTCAGGTGATTGCTATGCCCCATTTGTGGGGAAGCTCTCACTACCAATTCTAGTGCCAGTGCCTCACACACCCCGGCCGTAGCCTTTTTATGGGGCGGCTATCACTGCACTCCAGTGCGATGGAGGAATCGCTGTGCCTCACTCACCCCGGCCGTAGCCTTTTTATGGGGTGGCTATCACTACTCCAAAACAATGTCGATGCATTACAAAATTCACGTACATAACACGACCCAGTGTCGGACTGAGTCAATTCATTGACCCCGGTAGCACTCGGTGCATGGTAGTCGAATCTGGGCTCAGGCCGACCTAGGCTACCAACAAGGAAAGTATGATGTTCTATCTATTATACGTACCTGATTTGTGATTACGTCTGACTATGACCCGTGAACCCTAATACAGTAATGGGGAGGTCGCCTGGGACGGAGATGAGGGATGAAATACTCCCTCCTCCTGCATATATATACACTTCAACCATTCCCTCCATTAAATTCTCATACCCCATCATCCATTGGTATTTCCTAGGTTCAACGACCCCTTCATTAAATTCTCACACCCCATCATCCATTGGTATTTCCTAAGTTCAACGACCCCTTCATTAAATTCTCACACCCCATCATCCATTGGTATTTCTTAGGTTCAACGACCCCTTCTCCTTTTATAAAGAATAAATGACGGCTAGGGTTTGTGGAAGCACCCTTTCACCATAATTCCTTTAACCGCGTAATTGGGTAATTAACACGGTTCACTTAACCTTTTCACTCAACCTCTTAAATGGTATGATTCACTTTACTAGTTTAAACGGTTAAATGGTATGGTTTACTTAACCGGGTAAAAATACTTAACCGGTTAACTAATACTTTCCACTTGACCGGGTAATTAATAATTAACCGGGTAGCGGGTAAATAATTTAAACAAATTCATGGATACCAACGTTCGATCCCACCGCGTCGAATATATATATATATATATATATTTTCCGGGTCTTTACATCCACCCCTTTTCGTGGCGCCCAAACCCAGAATCACGTCCTCCCTCAAGTTCAACCTTCTCCAGCAACCAATTGGAAGCCTAAAGTGCATGTTTTACAGCAGTTAACTAAGACAACCATGTGCTCCACCATGGCGCCCAACTCCTGGCCTGTTCTTCTCCCTGGCCTCAAGACCCCTCATTTCTTGCACCTTGCTCCAATTCAGATGTTCCACGACCTCAAACAGTAAGGATCAGCCACCTTTGGATGTTGCATGGAGTATGGTCGTCCTCCCCACTTCTGCACGTCGCTGCCATGAATTCCGGCGAGAAGGTGGTCTGTAGTGGATTGTTCCGGCGGCCTGAACTACTGTGATGGAACCCATGATGCTGTTGGCGAAGCACAACCGGCGTTTACCCCTCTGAAGCTTCCATTACAGCATCAATTGCAGCAAAATGTCACCACTTCTGTCACCCTTGCAACTCCGCCCCTCACAGCTGTAATTCCGCCACCCACCGGAAAACCAGGGACGTGGCGAGCCCCCCTTCGAGCCAGCAGCAAGAGAGGTCATCGGGGTGTGAGGGACTGCCTTGCAATTGTTCTTACGGTCGCCCATCTTGCCACATTCTGCTGCAATTGTTGGCGAAGCACAACCGGTGTTTACCCCTCTGAAGCTTCCATTACAGCATCAATTGCAGCAGAATGTCGCCACTTCTGTCACCCTTGCAACTCCGCCCCCTCACAGCTGCAATTCCGCCACCCACCGGAAAACCAGGGACTTGGCGAGCCCCCCTTCGAGCCAGCAGCAAGAGAGGTCATCGGGGTGTGAGGGACTGCCTTGCAATTGTTCTTACGGTCGCCCATCTTGCCAAAGTTTCAAGCTACTCGGCCCTAGACGGGATTCCAATTTCAGTTCAGTTTAGTTTTTTTCTTGTTGATTTACAACTTTAATTCCCATGATTAACAAACTTACTATCAATTAAAAATATGCATGCAAAGAAAATTAAGAAGAAGGAGATAGGAAGGATACCCAAGTAAGGAAGACGCTGGCTCCATTTATCATTACCGTATTTTTATTACTCATAGGGATTTCGTACAATCCTAGTTTAGTAACTTTACCCATAACCCATTAAAATAATTATTTTTAATGATTTCTTACGAGTTAGTATTATTTTTAACTCTAGTCAGTATCGAGTCAACCAGTATTTACATAATTGCCACCACCCAATCTTCTTCTTCTTCTTCCCGTCACCATTTTTCTCTGCACCAAAACCAGACCTTGGCACCACCAAAACCAGACCTTGGCACCACCACTGGTCACGTCCTTCTTCAATTCCCCAGCAACCCAATTGAACAACCATCTAAACATCCTAACCAAGCATCAACAACGAATTAAAACCGGCAACCCAAATACCAGTCTTGGCGTCTTCTTCTTCAACCCAAAACTAGATCACTTCCTTCCCTAAGTGCTTCCCTCCCCTAGCAATCCAATTGGAAGCCTAAAGCTCGTGCCTTTCAGCAACTATCCACGTCCAACTCTGTTCTGCACCAAGACGTGAGTCCTGGCCAGCAGCACCGCCGGTACTGCAAATTGAACTCCTTCCGGCCAGTAGCACCACCGGGAACTCTTCCCTTCTCCCTACACGACAACCCAACATCCTGGCCAAGTGCTGTGAGCTTGCAGGGCGTGAATCTTGGCTGACGGACTGGTATGGACGCCTGAAAAGACCCACATCGTTGTCCACCCTCCAAACCCCATCCTAGACTCCTAAGACGCTAGAGACTGCAATTCCCTTATCCTAACCCAACTGATTACATAGCATACAACGTTGATGAAGCAACAGCACAACAAAATGATCATGAATTGGTGAAACAGCAGCAAGTTTACATGACGCCCATGACGAGGAAGTAGTAGAACTTTACATGATGATCATGAATTGATGAAGCAATAAAATTTAGCATCGTGATTAAGGAATGCATGAAAATTAATATTAGGGATATAGGAAGAATACCTAAGCAAGGAAGAAGATATGCCGGCGAGAAAAAGGAGAAGAGAATGTGAATGAAGGCTAGGGTGGAGGACATCCTTTATA
Source organism: Piper betle (assembly GCA_033002965.1). NCBI lineage: Eukaryota > Viridiplantae > Streptophyta > Magnoliopsida > Piperales > Piperaceae > Piper > Piper betle. Next base: position 6,141 of record JAURVB010009777.1, on the reverse strand, counting down.
AAATGAATTGACGGCTAGGGTTTGTGGAAACACACCAACACGTGTATTTTATTCTTTTAACCGGGTAACTGGATAAAGAATAAAAATATTTAACCGGGTAGACTTAAACGGGTAGATAATATAATATAATTAATATTAATTCTCTAACGTTTGATCCTTCCCTACCTGAGTTGAATATATTAAAAAAAATTTTCTTTTTTTACCCGGTTAATTATTTACTAATATTATTATTTACTCGGTTAAATGAAATACGGGTCTAGGGGTGTTTTCACATACCCTAGCTGTCATTTTCATTTTTATAAATTTGAAAGGGGACGTCATTTTTCATATACAGGTGTAAGGGCGTCATCCTCACCTTAGCCGCCTAGTTCTCCTCATCCTTACTGAGGCTTCTTCCTTTCTTTGGTATCCTTCTTATCTCCCTATTCTCCCTGTAATGACCCAGCCCAAAGTGCAACGTAATGAGCCTAAGTCATTTGTTTAAAATGGTTAACCCAAGTTAATCTCACAGATGACGGGTAGTGACGGATAGCTGGCCGCAAGGTGGGTACGGCCGTACCAATCCGGTGGCCGAAGGAGGGGCAGAGTCTCACCGGCGGCAAGTCAAAGTGGTGGCGGCGCTAGGCGTGTAACTTTGAAAATCAATGGAAATGTTTGAAATATAAATGGGAGAAAACTAGGGTTGACGCGGATGGCTCAGATCTTGCCACATGGCACGATCTAAACATTCAATAATTTGTTACCTAGTGAGGCCCACATATAGATATATGCACTATACCTATGGATGGAAAGCTCGGATCGAGACCGTCCAAAATTGAAACTAACTCGGTTCCTAAAAATAACTCAATATGCGGGAATCTAGGCAGGAAGTTTAAATAGGCCTCAAATTATCATCTCAATCAAGCTGGGCCTACAGGTGCACAATCAAGTGATCTGAAATTCCCATCCTGCATGCAAATGAAATACCCAAAAAATTTTAAAAGGATGCTTAATGCTTCATTGACCTAGATCTAGGCCTAAAATTCTGGCTAACTTATAAAAATCATATGTATACCTCGTGTATACATTGATAACTCATGCTCTATTGTATCATAACTAAAACTATCATATGCTTGTCAGGCTTACTCAGCCTCCATAACTTGCTCATATGGCCATATTTGCCTCTTACTTTTATTCTTAAAATTGTTCAAGCTCGAGCTCGCTCTAACCGACTCGAGAATGGCCTGAATTGGGCAAACTACAAGCGGGTAAAACCCATACCCGAAGTTGGGGTTTTACAAAAATGAGACTTGTAATATTAATCGGCTAAACTTTTAAGTGTTATATAAATATTCCAATCGACCCAAGCCTATTTTGACGACCCAAGCCCGTGGGCTGAAATGTTGAAGTTTGATGTGCAGTGATGGGGGTACTGTTCACAACACATTAATCTGACTTTAATTAACCTCAATGAACATGATAATCCATATATTATCACTTGCTAATTTTTATGGCAAACCCTTAGCGTGTCTAGAACTAGGGGTTCAAATTTCAGCTAATTGGATACCATTTGGTCTGTCCAAAAATCATCCGGTTAAGTCTGACAATAAAACCCTAAGTAGGAAATCATGCACTATGTAGAATTGTAAGCCCAAACCTTCACTGAAACTACCTAATGAGGTTTAAACCATCACTAACCAAAATATGTAAGTTAATTAAGTTTTACATATTGTACACATGTGGAGGCTTTGCCTCATCTTGTATGCCGGTGTGATCCGATAATGGATTCAATCTCTTGTTTGGTTAGCGGGTTGAGCTCATCGATTTATGACTCAAAGCTCCACTCATCCAGGTCTGTAGGACTCTCTTGCTTCACCCTTACGTTTGGCTCTTTAGTGTCAAGTTTAATCATGTTTTAAACGATTGGATCGTGTCAACGGCATTTTTATTGGATCCTTCGATACCAGGTGTAACGACCCACCCGAACTGGACCGGGTGTTGTCTAAAAATATAATTGATGTAACAATAACATTCTAGAACATGATTCATAATATAGCAAATAAGTCTAAACTTTATAAATCATTAAAAAATAAACGTGCTATGATAGCATATGACAATATATCAAATAACTGTCCCACAGTCTCGGACCGTTTCCCATAACCACAATTATAACATAAGAGAATAAAAAGGAAGTCCAATTTATTATCAATTCACCAAACCTGGGTTGGTAAAAGATTCACCAACATACTTTTAGTCCTCAGTCCAAAGCTGCTCTCCCTGTGGAGGCAATTTCGCGTTAGTGATAAAACCACTAAGCCGCATAATTAAATGAAACAAGTCAATATAATCTTGATTATCATTTCACAAGTCTTTTAGTTGTTATGAGCCTATGCCGAGCTTTTAATATACTGGGAAGGGTGACCACCCCATCCAGCTACCATCCCATGCATACACACACACGCTACGTGGCCCACAGCCTATAGTTACCGATATTTGTCATTGACTCACCCTCTCGGTATAACAAGTGCATAATGAGCCTTCTTGCGCCACTGAGCCCTGTCACCCCTTTTAGCATGGGAGCAGGTGTTTAATCTTTTAGGGGGAGCTACCTTGTGCCAAATTGAGTCGACCCCGATTGCGTTCTAGCGCATGGTGATCAGATACTCAAGTCGACCAAGACACCCACATAGTAATTTTAAAGGGTTCGGCCCCATGTCGGACTGAATCAATTCCTTTACCTTGGTTGCACTCGGTGCATGGTGGTCGAATCTGGGCTTAGGGCGACCAGAGCTGCCAACAAGGGAAAATACAACATTTCAAATAATTATACGAACTTGGATAGTTCGTAGGTGAACCTGTAACCGTGACCAAAGATCCTAATCTAAACGAGAACATAAAATTATGCATAAGTATAATTTTATTCGAGTAGAAATTCATGCAACTAAATGACTAACATCTATCCTTATTAAAATTTGACAACATAAAACATGCAACATTCAACAATATTAAATATTAAATTATTCAAGTGACACATTCATTTATGTCCTACTTTACATTTTAAATTATTTATCTAAATCATAATTCACACTTCACTAATGATAAAACAATTATTATGTATTTAATTACTATTATTAGTATATTTTCCTTTGAGATGCTAATTACTTAACCACGATCTTGATGATTTAGTTTATGATTTTCATCCTTAATCACTATCATTGTTAATAGCAATTTAATTAATTAAGTCGTTCAATTAAATTATTTAAAATGATTTGTATTATCCTACTTCAAAGATATTACTAATACAATTATTTTAAATTATTCAACTAAATAAATGTTCGAACCGTATTTATTTTCATTATGCTATTTAGGTTCAACGCTTGTGATTTTTATGCGATTATAGTTTACCAACCTATTTTCTACCCGATTGACTCATTATTAAAATAATCACTTTATTTACCTAATATTAAATTTAATATGATAAAGGTAAAATCTTTATTTAATTAATTACTTATAACCATCCGATTTAAATTAATCGCTTGTAGTACGCCAATTAATTATTGACCGTTTATCATTACCGTATTTTTATTACTTATGGTGATTTCGTACAATATTAATTAGTTTAGCAACTATAACCTATAACCCATTAGAATAATTATTTGTAAAGATTTAGTACAAGTTAGTATTATTTTTAACTCGAGCCAGTGTCGAGTCAGGTGTTATTTATGAGTAGGTATTATTTTTTAGCTCGAGCCGTGTCGAGTCAAGTTATATTTACAAGTTTACCACCCAAGGGATTCTTCTTCTTCTTCTTCTTCTTCCCTGACGCCATTCTCTGCTCCCGACTCCAGCTGCCCTTCATTCGCATTGTGGTCACCGCTGCCGCCGATTGCCTCTGACCGCTATCGATCCTCGCCATCTAGCCCCGCCGTGCTGTCACAGTGTCACCCCGGTCGACCCTGGCCGCCGTTTAGCTGCCACGATGCTGGCATCGCCACGCCCAGTGACATGTTCACATCACCGATTCCACTGCCGGCGACCATTGCCGCCCCAATTGGGTGGCCGCCTTGACACCCTCGACCCTCTATTGACCTTCCCCGACCAGATTGGAACCCATCGCCATCCAGGACGGCTGGATTTCTTCACCGATTGCCATCGCCACTATTTTTCATTTTTACTGTTTTCTAACCCAGGCCGGCCTCCACGGATACAAACATCAAAGGTGCCAACTTCAGCCACTGATTGATCTCTTGCACCTTGCTACAACATTTATTCACCTGAGGCTCTGCTACCTCAGGGCAGGCATCCGACCAGGCAAGATCAGCCATAAATTGGAACCATCGCCGCCCTGTTTCCCAAAGAGGAGGTCGCCCACGAGGGACTATGCCAGTGGTAGGACTATCGTTTTTCCTTGGCTTGCAATCATCCACTGCAATGGATCCCTGGCGAAGCTTTGCATGTGATTTCCCATCTTGCCGAACACGAGAATACGTCGGCCATGCCAAGGATTCCAGTCTTATACAATTTAGTTTAGTTCTTTTCTTGTTGATTTAAGACTTTAATTCTTATGATTATCAAGCTTATTATCAATTCCTTTGGGATGAGAAAGACTCCCCCTCACAAAATATAATGAAAATGATAGCTAGGGTATGGGAAAACACCCTAACACCAGTATTTCATTTAACCGGGTAATCGGGTAAATAATAAAATATAATAATTAACTGGGTAGAGAATATAATAATAATTATTATTATTTCTCTAACGTTCGGTCCTTCCCCGACCGAGTTGAATATTTTATTTTATTTTATTTTATTTTTTCATAGTCTTTACAATCTCCCCAACTTGGACATATTTCGTCCCTAAAATATCATAACGGGCAATAGAACAATCATGACAAATTTCATTTATTCGGTATCGGTTCATGCTACTACAAGCATACAAATCTTATGCCACAAATAGGCTAGGGTATTTCCTTGTCATTTCTTGCTCAATCTCCCATGTGGCTTCCTTTGACCCCTGATTTTTCCACAATACTTTTACCAAAGGAATTTCCTTGTTCTTGAGTGTTTTTATTTCTCTTGTCAGAATTCGAATCAGCTTTTCCTCGTAGGTTAAATTTGGTTGTAGCTCTAAGTCTTAAAAATTTGTGATTATATGATCTTCATCTCGTACATATTTCTTTAGCATTGACACATAGAAAACATTGTGTACTCCAGCTAGGCTTTGTGGTAATGCTAGTCTATATGCACAATTTCCAACTCGATCCAAGATTGGAAACAGTCCTATGAATCTTGGCTTCAACTTCCCTGATGTTCTAAATCCGATCATCCCCTTCGTAGGAGATGTCCTTAGGTACACAAACTCGCCAACTAGGAAATCTAGGTCCCTCCTTCAAGTATTAGCATAACTCTTCTGTTAATCCTAAGTTGCCTTAAGCCTTTGCTGAACGAGTTTCGCCTTTTTAGTTGCTTCCCTCACCATGTCTGGCCCGATAATACTTGCTTTGGTAGACTCCAGCCAGCACGATGGAGACCTGCAGGGCCTACCATATAAGGCTTCAAATGGTTCCATCCCTATACTCGCTTGCTAAGGGTTATTGTAGGTAAATTTAGCCAAGGCTAAGTGTTTCTTCCAGTCACCTCCCCAGTCAAGAATGCAAGCTCTTAACAAATCTTCCAAAGTTTGAATAGTCCTCTCACTTTGACCATTAGTATGGGGATAATATGCTGTACTCAGCTTGATTTGAGTTCCCATGGCTTTTTGGAAAGCTTCCCAGAAATGTGAGGTGAATAGGGGATCTCGGTCGGAGATGATCTCCTTTGGAATCCCATGCAACTTGAAAATATTGTCGACAGACAATCCAACTAGGTATTCCGCTATCTTCATTGATTTCGTGGGGATGAAGTGAGCTACCTTAGTTAGTTGGTCCTCAACCACCCATATTGTAAAACCCACGATTCGAGTTAGGGTTTTATATTTAGAACTGGTCGGGTCGACCGTTATTTTTCGAGTTGAGTCAGTTTCAGGACACGTGTACCGAGCCGACGCCGGTCTCGTGTATGAGCTATGAGGGTCATGCATACCCAAATATATGATGATAACGTCATGAATACAGCAGAACAGAATGAGTTATCAGATATATGAGAGTATTCCAGTCATTTTTTT
>JAURVB010009775.1:0-61468 GCA_033002965.1 Piper betle | reverse complement strand
AATTAGTAACATTATAAGATAATATAATGAGTCCCGGGGAGGGCAGTGGGAAGCTCAGAAGTCGGGTTGTGGCCGCCGAGCTACGGCCATGGCGACCGACTCCATCTCCGTCTCCTTCTCCCACTCCATTTCAAGCCCCTTATGTGGCTCCTCCTCACGCTCACACCCCACCCGACCTTCCATACCCCTTCCCATCTCCGCCGCCAAGCGAAGCCCCAAGCGCCTCAAATACGCCGCCCTACGCTCCTCCAAGTTCGTTCCTTTTTTTTCTTCTCCTTGTTTCTTTCTTGGTTACATTTTTTTTGGTTGTTTTTGAGGCAGGCTGGTTGGTAGTTTTGATTTGATGTGTGCGTGTGTATTTTTATTATAGTACGTAACAAAGAAACGTGCTTGATGTTTATAGGTTGGTTTTGGATTTTATTTGTGCAGAGGAGCTGAAATGCTGTATGTCAAAGTTGAGAATCTGGAGGTAGATGCATGGAGGTTGGATCCGGTGATTGAGTTGCTCAGTGATGGTGCTGTGGGGATCATTCCCACTGATACTGTGTACATGCTCCTCCCAACCCTTTTACTTTATTATGCCTTGGATGGGTTTCCTCCTTATTACTACTTGTTTAACATCACAACCATCCTCAGGTGACTGACTGTTTGCTTGAGAAGTGTGAGCATTTTATTCCACTTTTGTTCAAACATGTGCATTATTGTGAATGTAGATGAGTAAATAGTTAAGTGAATGTAAAAATTAAAATAACGACGGATAGGAGGTAGGAATTGGATAGGTTGATTTCTTAAAATTTAAAGTTTGTCTTCCTGGTTTCAGGATGAGCATTTCACCAAACTGACCTCCTGGTTCTCACATTTATCATTTATGACTGCCTCACTTGTCCGCTCAGCTTCTGCATGTTACTGCTGTTGACGTGTCCATTTTATCACTAATAGTTATGTATTATAATTCTGCGCACCCTTGTTCTTTGAAGACGTTAACAAGTCCAGTTTAGGAATGGCCTTCTTGTTATACTGCTGAAAATATTATCGTGAAAAAGTTGAATTGAGCCTATTGATGTTTATATTTCTTTAGGTTGTCGACTGAAAAAGAGAAGTAGAACCAATAACCCTTGGCTAAAGAACTATCATTTGCCTGGTTGGAACTTGCACATTCAAAACAAATTAAAAGACTTGAGAAGATGCAAATAGACGTTACGAAAGTTATGGCACATGAGAACGTTCTGTAACATGACCTTTAACGGGTTGAAAATGAGGGACAATATGAGTCAGTATAATTTGAAGCTAGTCCTGGTCTTCCTTTATTTTTCTGCCCTTGGTAGAAAAAGCATAGTGCATTTACTAAACAACAGAAATTTTGCATAGATTATTTAACTCTAGTTTCTGCTGTTTAGGTATGCTATTGTTTGTCACTTAAAAAGCCATTCAGCCATTGAGCGTCTACGAAGGTATTAAATATTACCTTTTATTTTTGTAAACATTTTCATGCCTATGTTTTCTGATCTGTATTTTTAAAAAAATCTGATCCTTTGCTAGGATCTCACATGGATGTTTTGAGAATAACAGATTTCGCAATTTGGCTGTGAATTTGTCTTTGCAGAATCAAAGAGATAGAAACATCAAAGGCAAGATGCAATTCCTCCATACATTTGTCATAGCTATTAATTAAAAACATTGGTAACAGATTAAGTTGGTAATGCAATTTTTTTTCAAAAAACCACTTCTTTTTCTTTATTAATTTGGCTCCCATGCGTGGGCTTAGTTGAGAAATCCCTTTCTAAATATGTTTATGTGGTTGTTATTCATCTAGATGAGTGAATCTTTGTCTGAGCAATTATGCTCAGTGAAAGCAATTGCCTTATTATATATTTACTACTCCATATAACTCAAAGTTTTGATTCTAAAATGTTTTATATTAGATACTTTAGCATTTTAAGTAATGGACGTTGCACATTAGAAAGAACATTTATCACCTTTGTAATATTGGCAATGAGGAACCAGTGGCTTCCTAGAGATCGAGTTTAATGAAGGCTCACAAATGGCGTTCCCGTTATTATTATGAATGATTTGATCAAGTGAACCTAACTTTTTAAATATTTCAAAATGGAGGTAGCAAAAATGTCAAAACTTGTGTAAGATTATGGTCACTGTTTGCATAGTTTTGTTACCATCTACCTTGGCTCAACCTAGGGCCTGCGGCAGGTGGAATTGTCAAATTCTTATGATTTTGTCATTTCAAGTAGAGAAGTGTCTCATTTTTTAAAGTTAGTGTAAAGTGAGCATAGTGTCCAAGTATTTTATTGGATTGCAAGAAAGGCCTATTGTTTTCTTCCTTTTGGTGTGCTCTGAAGAAGGAATTATTTATGCAGCCTCTCAGTATATTATGCCATTCTTTGAAGGATATTGACACTTATACAATGGGGTTTCCTCGGGGAAATGCTCAAGGCCAAACTAATATCTTTCGAGCTGTCAAGCATTGCTTGCCTGGACCTGTAAGTTGTAGGCTTTCTGTTTTCCTCCCTTCTTAAAGTCTAGGATATGCATATCAATGTTTGAAATTTTGATAACTGATGATGTACTCCATTTTTGTTCGAAGTATACTTTCATTTTACCTGCTAGCAAGGGACTGCCCAAGCAATGTGTGAAATATGGTGCAGCAGCAAAATATGCAACAAGGAAAGATGTTGGTGTTCGTATTCCGGATGATGCTATATGTCAGGCTATATTGGGGAAGTTGGACTCCCCTTGATAAGCACAAGGTCGATTCAGGCAAAGTTTATTGACGTGCTTCATGCTTTTCAATTTTTCTTGTTTTATTAATAATCTTTATACACCAATTTTTCAGTGTTAAATGGCCTAAAAAAGACGAATGGATGATAGATCCTGTTATCATTGCTGACATTTACGAGCCAGAGGTATGATATTTCTTGATGCAGCCATTGGAGGAGGGCAAAGGAGATGATGAAATTTTAACATCACCTTTATCATTATCTTGATGTAGATTGATATGATTATGGTATTTCTATTACAAATTCGATGAGAAAAAATTCCACGTTCTTTCTACTTGGTGGCACGGCAGCATTGTGATAGAAATATAGATTTTGTGCATATATTTGTAAAATTTGTATTGAGACTCTAGTAGATGAGTTGATTTAATTTCTTTCCGATAAGCATAACTTTTGTAGGATTTTGTCAAGTGACTAATATCATATCTCTTATGCCTGAGTTCAATCATTATAGGCTTAAGAAAATATTGAATCAAAGCATGGAAATGTTGTGTCTGAAATGTGAATTTGGTAAATGTGTTTGCAAAATTTGTTTTGTCAAATATTCCAGACATGATTACTTTTATGGCATAAATTTACCTCAATACATTTGATTTTTTACATCAAGCCTCTGAAACCTAAATTGAATTCTTTTAGGGGCTTGACTTCATTGTGGATGGAGGGATTAGAGTTGCTGATCCATCTACAGTTGTTGACATGACGGGAGGCACACCAAAAGTTATCAGGCAGGGCAAGGTACAAATGCTTTGTTTGTTACATCTTAGTTGTAGTTATTCAGGTCATACTTACCATCTATGCTAACAGGCTTGAGATTCTTCTACGTACTGATATTATTGTCCTGGCATTTCATCCATTGGATCAACCGACCATAAAATTTTTGGCGTCCAATTGTTAGTTGTCTTGTCAATTTTTATGGAATATAAACCTGTAAGCTCATCGGCAATCATTTTCAGGGACCAAAGCAAGATTGGATGATCGTGAATAACACCGATTCTGACTTGCACAACGAAGATTATCTTTTAGCTACCTCCCCTTCAGTTTGATCAGCTTGCAGTAGCCATTAGTTATTACTTAATGTTGTGAATGCCTAAACCTTGCTATAGTCCAGTTTGATTTTTTATTCAGCTGACGCCGTTGGCAGTGTTGTCTCTGCTTCTTCTGGCGGTTGTGTTGAAATTATGTCAAGTGCACGAGATATGATGAAGCAGCAGCAGGATGAAATGTTTTGCATATATGACTTGCTAACCCATGTATCTGTAAATATTTTACCTAACTATATAATGTGGTAGTGCAGTTTGTAAGTTGTAGCAATCAGTTTTAAATTCTGAGTTTTGGTTGTGCCGTTATAAAGCTTTACCTCGCTCGCCTAAAAAATATGAGGCTATCCTTGTTAGATGTCCTAATCCCATTGGTGATGTAGGCAACAAGGAGTTTCTTTACAATTGCCCTTCATCAACTTCAATGTCAAAGTTATGCTGGAAAAGAAACGTGACTTAAAAAGTGAAGGGTCAACTATCAAAAGAGAGGGTGCAAAATACAAGATGTTTCGTCGAATTCAATGTATTTACATCGTTGAAAATGGGGCGATGTTTTGCCGACTTCATTGGCGTTGTTGTGGCTTTCACAGATATTTTACCCTTTGACGTTCTTCTACCTGTTTGGTATTTTCGCAGCAGTAAAATTTTTTGGTTGCCCACCTCGGAATGGCTAAACTTTATATGCCCAGTTTATGAATATTTTCACAAATGCCTCGCAGGTACAGCCTACATATACGTGCACAGTTCAACGAACAGTAATAACTCAAGGGAAAATATCATAAAAATACCTTCATAAATAAAATTCCTTTCAATGAGCCAGTACTAATAGCCAAACCCCTTAGAAGTTACATAAATGGTATTAATATCTAAATATATTTAAAAGATAGGAAGGGCCATCCCAATACAAAAAGGAGCATCAATTGATACAAAAATAAAAATAAAGGTGCAAAATGATATAGAAGTTTGATTAAGGGTATGATTGAAAAGATTTTTAATTATGAGGATATTCGGGATATTTTTCCAAAAATATAGATATTACATTTTAAAATGACCAACTATTTTAAGAAACTTACAACTCTATCTCTTATAACATTCATCAATCAATTTCAATCCCGTTATAGGACTTAGAATAGAAACACTACAACCCAATGCCGCCCCATACCACGGGATTGTATCATTACCATGAGCCTAAACTCTAAGCCCTTAATCAAAGGGCTCAGCTTCGTCACCCAACACCAGGGGGGTCAATTTATCCAATTCTAATTAGTATTTCTTCCAATCTAAATATAAATTCGGACTTATCATTTTCTTAAAGGGTTCCATCCCAAATATTATATTCCAACTAGTGAATGACCCTGCAATGTGCAGGATACATTTAAAACTTATAATGAAAAAAAGGGTCTTTGTTGAACTTATTTATGGAAGGATATCAACTTGGAACATGTCAAAGACGTTGTAGACATGGTGAATAGTTCGCAAATAACAATACATAAATCTCAAAGCTTGATCGGCAGCAATGTTGAGGGGGTAACCAGTAGTCCCTGTAGCATGTAAAAGCGAAAAAGTCACCTGGAGCATAAAAGGACATGGCAGATTGCTTTCAAGCAAATTAGTTGCAAATGCATATGCAGTAGCCACCTTATTTTCCAATTTTTGATCTTGGAATGTAAAAGGGTCAAGTGACTCTGTAAAGGCAGTTGGTCAACGGTAACACATCTGCCATATTGTATATACACAGAACGTTCGTGCAAAAATGTCGTATGGTCAGCATCAATCGGATTGATAGAAATTAACTGTAAAAAGTATAAGATTCACGAGGTTTACTAGTATGCTTCATCTGAAAAGATAAGAGCTTGATGCAAACCTGCAATGCATTTTCAAGGATCCTCAAAACTTTATTAATCTCTCTCATTTGAGGCTGATGCTTCCTAACCTGCAGCAGACGTCCAGCAAATTCCAACTTTCATCACTCAAAACGAGCGTCACCAAGTCCCAAGGAAATAAAATTCAGGAATTACCACCTTAACACCAGCTGTAGATAACAATTTGTGAGAAGCTATATATGCAGCGTCCGAGTTATTTAAAATCTTCTCAACAAAGTACATAACTTCAGAGACACCTGACTGCATGAGCAAAATTTGCGCTTCCAGTGTCAGGATGGAGTGAAGCGTAATGACAAAGCAGCAATAAGGGCTAGTCTTGGATACATGTTCACAAACTAAAAGCAGTTTCACAGGGTAAACAAATTCCATAAAAAAGTAAGCATCAGAAACAAAAAGCAGAATTTTTTAAATAAGAAATGTATAAATGAATATGATAAGGACCAAAATAGAACGAAAAATGCCGTGCATATATAACCTGGATAATGATCTTTGCACATTCATCGCATGGAAACATTGTCACGTAAAGCCTCTGAAACATTCAGAAAAACAAAATAAATTCAATTCCTATCAGGACTAAATACGTGTTCTGTTGAAAAAAACCGTGCTCTTCATCTTCTATAGCAATTAATGAAATCAGATATCAGCATAAAATAAAAGGAAAAGAAAGTATAATATTGACCGAAATCACTAGGATTATCAATTTCATTACTAGGAAACACCATTAGTCCTACTATATATGCTCAATTATAAAACTCAGGAACTAACTCTAATAAAAGAAATTGTTTACTCTATTTCAATGTTACTTTTTGCTGTTAATGTAGAGAAACATGTCCAAGCACCTGCAATAGAGGTCAAAAACCTAAACTCTACCCGTGATCTACCATCCCTTTTTCTTTTATTTGGAAGTTAATTTATTCAATTCTCCTCTTAACAAAGAATGTACAATGTATGAGAAAAAAAAATTACTCTGTAAGTAAATGGACACTAAACTGTTTCCAAATCACGGGAGAAGCCATCTAGCAAAACATGATACATGGACATGGGACACTACTTACCTGTCCGCGGCAGATGCATGATTTGTGTTTAAGATAGAGTTAAGTTCAGCATGACAAACATATCTGCATAGAAGAGTTTCTTTATATCAGACGATTACAGCCATCACCAATGAACATTGGATGGTAAGGATTTGGTGCTACCTAGCTCAATGAACATAAAAGAAGTAATGTGGCTTCACAATGGAAATAACGACATGAATAAGTAAATACCACAAGCAGTATTCAAGATGAAACGTAGGACTTACGGATATTTTGTCTATAATGGATCGTCATTTTCAGATTTCTGAATTTGACAGTTCAAAGGCTCGTGAGTAATAATCAAGCAAAAAGGGACAAAATAAGAGGGAATGATTTTTTAAAACTAACCTTTGCCCATGGAAGCTTGTCATCAGAACAACCTCTTGGGAATCCATTATGTGTCCGACCCAATGCCTAAAGGAAAAACAACACAAAAGCCGCATAAGTTAAATGAAGATTGAACGCTAATTAGCTTTCTGAGCATATAGAAATACAGAAGTCTGCTTGGGCTGGAAACAAAAAAGATGCGGGCAAACAACTAATTTAGCAAGCTATAAGTTAGTCACAATGAAGGTAAGAAATTAAGAATTTGCCTTACAGATCATTACTTGGGATATATCACTGTACAAAGGAAATATCATACCAAGTATAATGCCGTTCTGACTGACCAAACAAGCACCGACCTGTAGAGCGAGAAAAATAAAAGAAGGTACATTTAGAACAGAGTAAAAACACAGATTGGAAATTCTCAAGAAAATGAAATAAGATCAACAGAAGAATAACAAATAAGGTCACCTGTCTATTAGGATCCACGTTCGGCAGATAGGAACGTAATGGCCACGAAGTAATCATCCCATGTTAAAGTTCAAACAAACAGCTAAGCTTTTTCCATCAAAAAAAACTGCCAATATTATTTCACTAGTTCAGATTTAGATAAGGCCAGGTAAAGACCAAGCATGGCATCAAAATATACATAAAAAAACAGAAAACTTTGGAGAAGCAGAGAAAATTGCTTGGCGTTGGATTTCAAGAAATACCCTTTGCGTTTGGAGGGGTCGAAGGGACTCTGCTTGGGGGAATTGTCCGCCCCATTTCAGGACAGCGATCTGGTGGATTGGGAGGCGATCTTCCTAGAGGAGGAGGAGGAAGAGGAGAAGAGACAAAGGGCGACGGCGGAGACGAAGGCGCCAAGGACGGCGGCGGCGGAGAAGATGCACAAGTTCCTTGAAACCATGGCGGGAAGGTTCTGGCGGGAGTGAGATCCTCTCAGTCTGACAGTCTTCATGTGTCCGACCCCTCAGTTTGGGAATATGTTTTTTAAAAAAAAAAATTTCCAAATCCAGGTTTGACTTAAAAAAAAAGATTTTTTTTTGCCGGGAATGAAAAATAAGAGAAATTTGCCTAGATGTTTTATTCACAGATTCTTCATAGTAATTTGTATTATATTTATAATTTAATTTTATTATTTATTTAATATCTTAATTACTTTTATTTTTACTTGGTCTTAAAAATTAATTTTGAGGGCGGTCAGCGACCGGATCGGGTTATTATTGGTCTAATTAGCAATTTTAAATTTAACTCGTCCAAAAGAAATAGTCATCTTACTGAATCTAAAGTTCAGACGGTTAAGTTCAATAATTCAATTGATTTGGAAAAAAAAAGTTCAATAATCCATTAAATTAATATCTTGGTAGGGAAAAAATGGTAAAAAGTAGCGCATAATGCACGCACGTCTCTTCAATTAATCACCTGGATTGTAGTTGCATAACATTTTTTGGGGCCAATTAATCATATGGTTGAGAAAAGTCCGTGAAAGATTTAACGGTGCACATATATTTTCTGCTACAAAAAGCAGCTACCTTGCCCGTTGCCAGACGCATTGGCTTCAATATACGCATCAATATTATATATATATATATATATATATATAATATTTTATTAAAAATATTATATAAAATATTATTTTAATTTTAATTTTTTCTATTTAAACCCAAATAAATATTAATTGAAGTTTTATAATTGATGAGTGGATTAATAGTATCCATAGATTTCACATATAAAATTAAAATCATTTTATAAGTAAATATAGTAATAATTAAGATTTACATGATAATAATTATTTTGTTAAATTTTATGGCAATCAACATTATTTTGTTTCACTAAAATAAATATAGAGCCCCCCGTCATACCTAAAGTAAAATTAAGTAGCATCTTTAAAAAATTATTAGTATATATCTTATAAAAAATTAAATAACTACAAAAAATGTACAAATAATAAAATGCGTTAATAAGAGCTAATTAAAAATAAAGAAAATAAAAAATCATAATAAAAAGAGGAAGTATACCATTTTTTTTATTTTTTTAATGTAAATTACAAAAGAACGATGAAATTCACCTTAAAATGAACTAAAAACAAATATGTCGATGACATATTTGATCGTTTTGTAAGCAGACTAAGTTTTTTTCCTAATTTTATAAACATAAAAAATGGTCAAAAAGTTTTAAAAAATATTTTGAGGTGTATCTGATGCATCGAAGTGTGTCGTATCGGAATCTTTGATATCGGCCATATTGCGATGAGTATCACAATCGGAATTCTAACGCTGTTCATGAGAGTCAATGGTGAAAGGTGTTTTTTATTTTATTTTTCATTATAAATGCATCATTTCTAACGTTGTAGTTAGTGCCGGTAATAATTGATTAAATCCATCTAAAGAAGAGAGATGAAATTGATAGCAAAAAAGTATCAAATCAATGCAACATAAATAATTTAATCAATGTTACAGATGATCAATAAGAAATTATAGATATAAAGAAATAAGTATATATCTGATTGTACTAGCTACTGTATAGATCGCCCATCCCACCTGGTGATTCACAATTGGCTAGGACCTACCCCTCTTGACAGAAATCCGAACAGGAAAAGGGCGGCCATCGCCGGAACCGCCGCAGCTGCTGCAGCTCATGCGGCCTGAGCCATGGCATGTCCGGCAGCCCATGTCCCCGTCGGACCACCGCGTGCACAAGCAGGTCACTCGGCCAGTGCCGTGGCAAGTCTGGCACCTGGGCGCCCCGCCGGCCATGGGATTCATATTGCTCTGATGATCAAGCACCTCTTTCACCAACGCTGCCCCTGCTAGCACTCCCAGCCCCGTTGCCAGCTGCGTAGCCACCACGATCGGACCCATAATATATATCAAACTTCCAGCTAATTCCGAGCTCGAAAACTATAACGTGGTAGGAGGTAGTAGAGCTAGAGATATAGTACTGATCAATTGAAGAGACCAGTACTGGAGGGATGAGGAGGATGAAGATCTGGGTGTGATCGGTGATGATGAATGAATGAATGAATGAATTTGAGGAAGAGGAAGAGGTGAGTTTATAGAAGAAGGCGGCGGGGAAGAGCAGCGACAACAGCCGGTTCTTTGGATTTTTATGCTAACAGTTGGTGCTTCGTGGGGACTTTCGCTTGGCGACTTGTCTCACGGCTCTTGTTTGTTGTCGGTTCCGAAGCGCCGTGAACGGGTTTGCGTGCTAGGCCGTCCAATCGATCGACGTCAGGAAAAGCTAAAAAATTTAGGCACACCACTAAACGGGAAAAAAGAGAGCTAATTCAACGCCATTAAGTCTAATATGAATTTATGTATTATTTTAAGGAAGGATGGTTGGAATTTGAATGTTGACTAGATTAGAAGAAAACACAATTTTAATATAATTTAAATTGATGATAAGATTCATTTTGAAAGTATATTTTATTTTAATTTGAGATGATATTATAAAACACCTCAATCATTATACAACACTGTCAACAACGAAGAATAAATTCCTTACTGTTGGCAACGTGTATATGGGCGTTCACAGTTAAGCGTAACGCTTTCCATGATGAGGGGCAGGTAGTGGTGGACATGGTCAAAAATAAAGGGTGGACTGGTTGCATGCTAGCTAGCTCGGGACTCGGGAGTGTGGCGGTCAATAAATAAAATAAAAGGGCGGAATACTACAACGTGGAAAATGTATCACAACTGGAAGTTGAACGGGGAAGAAGCTTGCGGTCACGCTGGTTGACTAATTCCTTTCGTCTCCGACCTCGAACTCAGGCCGCCTTCCTACACCTGCAAGCCACCCTGCAACCAGTCCAAGTGAGGATACCAATTGCAAATTCTAGACTCTTAATCGCCTACCTCGTCGGTGATTGTTTTCTTTGTTCTTTTTATCGTTTTAGTCTTTTTTATCGTAGTTGATTTTGGTAAAATAGTTGATTTTGGTAAAATAATTTTACGGGTCTTTTAATATTTAATTAATTTTAAATTACAATTATAATTATTTATTATTAAGAAAATATTAAACTAAAATTATAATTAAAATAAGAATTATAAAAATAGTGCAACTCTAATTGAATTAGAAATCTTCAAAAATAAATTATATTTGGTTATTAATTTTTTTACTCATTGAAATTATTTTTTGATATTTGTGTATTTTTTTAAACATATATACATGATAATTATTTTTATTTAAAAATAATATCATAATAATTTTAAAATTAATTTTATATACTCTTAAAATATATTATCAAATTAGTTTTTAAATATACTCTGTGCATTACAAGGGTCTTTGGCTAGTCTATTTTAAAAGTACAAACAATTAAAAAATATGTTTACTTGTTAGTATTTACTAAAACACTCTCCCTCACATACATAATTAAATATAGGTAAATAATTTAATATTTACTTCAACTCTTTTCATGACGCAGATAAATATGAAATAAATTGTCTATTAGGCATAATATGAGACAAATTAATATTTTTTTAAACATATCATCAATGATGCATACAACATGGGATAAATTAGTATTTTTTTAGATTTAAATTTTTGAATACAATATATAGTAAATTAATATTTTTATGAACATATACACTACAAAAAAATATTATTTTTTCCAGTCATAATCCGTGGAGCATATTTAAGCTTGGTGTGGGCTATACTTAATACTGGTGTGGGGAAAATTAATCTCTTTAATGCAATTATGAAAATCACAAGGCAATGTCTCAAATATTTATATATTTACAACGCGATAGCTTATAAATTATATTGTTGTCGAGTGTATATGCTTTGGAGATGTTTCTTCAAAAATTTTAAAATTATTTATTGAACTATACTTTTCCTCACGATAATATAGCCCATGGCAATTGTAAATATACTCGACATCTTATCGTGGATAAAAGTTTTTTTAATAATATATTATAAATAATCTAATTATTTAATTCAAAAGTTCAAATTATTGGAAAATCGAATAACTAAATATTTACTTCGACAATACATCCAAATATATTAAAGGAAAATTTCTTTATATAAAAAATATCTAAATTTCACGTGTAATATATATATATATATATATATATATATATATATATATATATATATAATTTCAAAGACTAAACACAATAACAGCGCTCTCGGACAAATATTTTTTCTAAACCAAAAACACACACACTTAACAACAACATGTTCACGTATTTTTGTTTAAAAAAGACCCCCAAAGAAAAAACAATAGTCACGTGTTGGTTTTTCATTTTTTATCCCCACGTAGGTGGAAATGGAATCAAAGAGTCAGGACGGCGCCTTCAGCACAGCCCACTCTGTGAAGAAATGGCTCACATGACCAATAAGCCCATCACAGATCAGACTTGACAGGCCGGCCAAATATTAATTTAAGCTTTTAAATTTTTAAAAGAGTTTTACCCAGAAAAGGAGAAAGTATTTTAAATGTTATCAAATGACAGAAAATTAGATATAATTACCATAAAAAGAAAAAAATTATAATGGTAAAATTACCCTCTCATTTTATAAAATAATTTTATTTTATTTATAAGAATAACTGGTTAGCAACGATCGGGCGCTAGAAGAGACACTTGGTTGCCCCTAGCCAAATTTGGCCTTGGAGTGACAGGATGTGGCCCCACATCTGCCACATGGCAGCGGGTGGCCGAGATTCGGTTGCTTTAGTCTTGGGCGGTTAGATCTAGCTCCCCTGGCCAAAGGGCGGCTAGCCAACCACACTTATGTAAATATATTTTTAAAAAATAGTTGAATTTGTTAATTTAAATTCTTAAGATAAGGGTATTTTAAACTATTTCAATTTTCCCATTTTTTATTTTACTACAACTTGGTAAAATAAAATAAAAACATCTCCTTTTTTGGTAAAAAAACTTTAGTTTAGATATTGTTAATTAAATATTTTAGTTACAAGCATTAGAAAGAAAACTAACAGAAATTTTTTTAAAGCAAAATATCATGAAAAACACAACAATTTAGAAGATCTATGGTCCTCCAAGAAAGTTGCTTTATAAAATTATATTTTATAATGGAGCTTTTTATCAAAATAGTGATTTTTTTATATTACCTATAAGACCCAAATTTGGGTGAGGGTTTTATAGCTTGTAGTTTTACTCGATCCTGGTCATTCTCGAGTTGGTTCAAGTGAGTTTGAGCCAAATTGGTTTTCAGAGCTTGAATATAAAGCCAAGATGGCTATATGAGTATCTAATGGACGCTAAGTATACCCGACGTGCAGATGATAGCTTCAATCATATTACCAAAGAGGATAAGTTATCATTGTATACACAAGGTGTAACACCCTGTTTCGACTTACCCGTGAACCGACCCAGAAATGTCACCGGCGAGCCGAACTGTTCGCTAATCTACTGGGTTCAGTTAAGCCAACCCGGATCTACCCTCGGCGTCTCAAGATGGAGATGCAAATGTGAAGTGCATGGATGAGATACGTGGGTTCTAACGTAGTCCTACATGCATGTGATGATATGCAAACAACAACAAGACAAAACAATAAATGAGAAACCAAAAGAAAATATATACTACTACGTAAAAACGGACAGAATTTCCCCTAAAAGTGCAATAAGGGCCAACCTGTCCACAACAAAGATATATAAATATTTTATCAAAATACGATAAAACGTAACAATCTACTATGACATTAAATTATTATCTCTTTCGTTTCAGTTGAACCGAGCCTGAACTCCAAACTTACTACTCATTCACATTCATCCGTTCATTTCATATCAAGCAATTTATTCAAACAAACACATCAAAATTATCACTCACGTAGCAATAACACATCATCATTATACGTTACACGCGGCAGGTACATGTGTGCACGGTTCCGTGCTGCTCCTCCGCAGTCCCGACAGCTTTCATCGCTCGCATTCCTCACCTACATATATATAGAAAAACCGTCAGTAACGAGTGTTACCGGCCCGAGAAAATAACTAATATCAATCTGGCACAGGAGAGCAAACTCTCCTGTTGAATGAAAAACCATATACTTCCTCAAGAACTCTCATCAGGGCACATACGGGAGCCGTCGCCCTCGGGTCGACAGCGTCCCCCTTTCTTTCTCATTCTCATACCTTGGCCATTTCTCTATCGCTTCTCGCATCAAATCTCATTCCTTTCCGCCCTCTGCACCTTCCATATTACTCCTGGCCTTGAGTACGAAGGCCGAGCACTCTCAGGCAGTCGCCTTTAGTACCCTTTGAAACCACAAGTCTAGACATGCGCTGCAATGCAGTACCCGTGAACCTCCACACTTCTCCGGGTTTGAGGAACTCAAAGGTGGAGTTGTCAGGATCCCTCGGGAATGAAACGGCCCGCACACCATTCCAGAGCCCACTATCGACTCACACGTGCCCGCTCGCGTAGCACGGTAGTCGGATTTCCCTCATTCAATCTCTCACAAAAACGCGAAAACTATACATATATATAGGTCTGGGTTGGGATTTATACAATAGGCCCGAAGGCAACGTGAGCTGGATCTGAAGTTCGAAAACAAACTCGAGGGATCTCATCCTCGAGGGTTATTAATCCAGAAAATTGTTGGCTAAATGGCCCGAGTTAAGTGGGATCCGATAAAACGCCACTTAACTCGTCCTGCACATGATAAATCAAATACACAATAGAATAGCGTAAAAACAGAGAACGAGTCCTAAACGGACCTGGTAGAAGCTCCAAACGGGTCCACGCGCCTAGGCGGCGAGCTCCTACACCATACCTACACAATCAAGCTAAAAACTAACGCCCGCATGATGAATCACACATCCTATAGCATGCACACACAATCAACACAATCACGCATCAATCAACACACATCAACCTATATCAATTCTAGCAAGTCTACTTAGGCTAGTTTGCATTAGATCATGATCATTACCTAGTTACCCTAATTAGTTTCTTAGCCTCCATTTTTAACACCACTCAATCAAACAAATTTCATATTTTATCCTTAATCAAATCTACATTTATATATATTATTATAACACAACAATTCACCAATCCTAGCATGCAATTCTAATAATCAATACTTTCAAATAATTAAGTTAAAATAAATTATACCTCGCGTCGTCAAAAATCGGCGACGGCTAGGGTTTCCGTTTCGTGGCTCGAAACTCGAATTCGGCACCTAGCGGCGTCCGAAGTCCGATCAGGATTGGACCGGGTGCGTTCGGTGGATGATCCGGCGAATTTCCCACGAATCCAATTTTCCGGCGGTTCCGGCGGTTTTCCGGCGAGTGTCGGTAGTTTTCCGGCGGATTTCGACGGTTTTCCGGCGATGATTCGGGACGGGGCAATCAGGGGGTCTATCGGCACCAGCTCGACGAGCTTGGTCCAATGGTGGTGTCAAACAGGGTAGCCGAGGCGGCGATGGCCGTCGGCGGCGGCGTCGAAAATGGGTGGCGGCGGCGGCGTGCTCCGATCGGGGCTGCGGCCGGCCTCGACGACGGTCGGGATGATGGGGGAAATGTCGGCGATGGCGAGAGGGTGGTTGTCGGGGTCACAGTGGCGGCGGCGTGGCCCGAACGGCGGCGAATCGACGAGGGAGGCGTCGCGGCTTGTGGGGCGATTCCGGCGTCGTGGCGGCGAGACGGTGGCCGAGGTGGGTCGTGGCAGCACGGCAACTGCACGGTGCGGCAGGGTAGCGTTGATGCGGCGGCAGTGCGGCGTGCAGCGGCAAGGGTTTGGGTGAAGAAGGGTCGGGAGGGAGAAGAAATGCTCTAGTGGCAGTTTCGTAAATAAGTATTGACACGATTCCTACTCGAGTCAAAATAATAACTAGTTCGTAATAAATTCTAAAAAAAATATAGAAAAATATGGAAAAATTCCATAAAATAAAACAAACACAACAACATCCAAATGGCATGCTCTATAACTAATAACCCACCCGAATATAATCCAACGCGTCCTAACGCGTTATTTGGCCTAAAACTATTTCTACGATCAAACATATAAAAAGAAAAAAATACTGCATACTTTCATATATTCTGATAACTCATTTCTCACCATCTTCTCGACGTTATCATCATATATTCAGGTACACCTGACTCTCATCGCTCATAACTCACGGCTGGCCTCGACTCAGCACGCGGTTCATGAAACTGACTCGACTCGAACCAACGGTCGAACCGACTGGTTCGGTAATGTAAAATCCTGACTCGAGATCACGGGTTTTACACAAGGTATACAAATTTTATTTGTATGTGTTAGTCAGGGTTTTAGGACTAGGGCTGGGGTTGGCTAAGAGAGGCAAGGAGGAGAGTGCCTTGGCCACGGATAAGGGGGTCAGCTTCTCCCAATGGCCGACGAGGAAGGCCGGAAGGGAGAGCACCAGCCAACGGCCGCATTGTTGACAGTGGTGGAGATGAGAAAACCAAGCAGTGAGGGTGCAACGATGGAACCCGGGAGGAGGACGACACAACGGTTGTGAGGGCGTGGTCTGGGCGGAGGAAGACGGCGATGGGTCGGGGTTTGATGGCGACGAACAGGGTAAGGAGAAGGAAGACGATGGAGGAGGAAGGAGGAGGGGAGGTTGGGTGAGTGGACGGCGGCGGCGCTGACAATGATGAGGTTGTAAGTGGTGGTGGTAATCATTAGGAGGAAGGGAGGAGGCGGTGACGTGGGGGAGGAGAAAACAGGGTCCGAACGTTGGGGTGGAGAAGAAGGAAAGGGAGGGTAGATCACCCAACCAAAGTGAGTTGTACAAGGCTTCAACATATATAAATTTATAATATAAGGCTTTAACATATATAAATTTATAATTTAATTATTTAATGAATTGCCATTGATAATTAAATTATAAATTTATATATGTTGAAGCCTTGTACAGCTTTATTTTCACATGTTTTGATTCTTTTCACATTGTTGTCGGGATGTCACCATATAAATGAATTAGTTGTATCAATCAATTAAACAATTAAAGGAGTAATTAATTGTTGTAGGATATATATACTAAGTGTTAGTCATTTCCTATGCATCATAATATATCATACATATAGCTAAGGAATTATATGTGTTAACTTATAATTTATTTTTGATTCTCATATTAGTTTTCCCATCTCATTTTTTGTAACTCCATCAACCTTCAAGGTCCGTATAATTATTTGAAATGTTATATATTCTCTTTTAGCAGCCCTAATCGGCTTGAGCCCAAATTTGACCACTATACACCGAGTGACAACTGGGGTCAAAGAATTGACTCAGTCCGACACGGGGCCGCACTTTTAAATTTACTTGAAAGATAAAATAACTGCCCCATGCTGAAAGGGGCAACATGGCCGAGTAACGCAGGACGACTCATTATGTACTTGTGATACCAAGAGGGTGAGTTAATGACAAATATCGGTAACTACAGGCCATGGGCCATGTAGCGTGTGTGCGCATACATAGGATTGCAGCTGGATGGGGCAGCCACCCCTCCCGACATAATTAAAGCTCGACATAGGCTCATAACTATTAAAAGTCTCATGAAATAATGATAGGGATTATATTGACTTGTTTCTTTTAATTATACGGCTTAGTGGTTTTATTACTAACGCAATTATGTGATCGCAGGTGAAGCTTCGGATTGAGGATTAGGAGTGTGGTTGATGATTCTTTTAACAACTTAGGTTTGGTGAATTGATAATAATTTGGACTTTTTTATTCTCTTGTGTTATAAATGTGACTATAGGAAATGGTTAAAGGCTGTGGGACTTTGTGCTCACGTAGTTAATTTATTTTATGTATTGTCATATGCTATCAAAACATGATTTAGTTTTATGATTTATAAATTTTTAGAATTATTTGTCATGTTATGATTCATGTTCTTAAATGTTATTTTTACATCATTTATATTTTTGAGTAACCTCTAACCAGTGAGGGCGGGTCGGTACACATGCCATTACCACTATGCATGCATGTGTGAAGATTTTTATTTCTATTTTCCCCTGGTTGAGCTTGTGAAATTGTTGGTTGTGAGGTGGTTAGTTTGTCATCCATGATTATAATTTAAGATCGTTAGGATGGCTGATAATGGATAAGAAATTCTCATGATCTTTACATAATTACAAGGGAAGACGTTCTGAAAGAACTTGGAACTTAATGATCTAGATACACATACAATTACCTGAAATTAATTTTCCTTGTGACTGTTTAATATTAATAGATGTTCTAATTATGATTTTATTTTGTAATATTGAGTACTCTCAGTGAAACTTCAATTTAATTTCTAATTAATAAGATATTGTCAAATATATATATATATATATATATATATATATATATATATATATATTAGTGAGATTTGAATCAGGTTCTCGGGTTTTCGAATCGAACCCAAAAGGTTCGTTTTGGTAGAAACATAATTCGGTACTTCTAATGGATTGCAAAAAGCACAACTAGGTTACTGTGGGACGAAATAGTTTTATAACTGCTAATCAGCAATAACTTAGTTTATTTACGTGTATTAATGCCGTTATTTAGTGTTAGAGAAAAAATATTGTGTCTACATATATAGGGGAATGATATTTTAATATGAGGCTGCAATAATATTAATTTGGATCATGACTCTGTTTTGATAATCTCATCTGCACAAGAAATGGCCAGCTGATGTAAATCTATTCTTGCGTTTATTGTAGGATACAACGTGGTTGTGGTTTGTGAGGGAACTAGCTGTGGCAAATCTTGTCTATTTCTCCGTCAACGTCTTTGGCTTTCTGATCCCATGGTTCTTGTCCAGGGAGTTAGAGCAGTATTTTCACCAAAAGGGTGAAAGTTTTGCAAAAATGGTCGTGGACAAACAATTCTCACCGCCGGAGAATTCAAAGCGACGGCTAGATAAGGCCGATTGATCGTCCTTACCCATTGCCCGCAGGGGTGTGTATGTGAACATAGATTCCCTTAGATTCCAATTTGTATGTTGTTGCATGCTTGTCTATGTGCACTTAGCCTTCCCACCATGTCTTGTTGCTCATAATTCTCGTCTTGGTGTGAAGTATTTAAGATATTAGGATTTGATGTTGGCGAATATCAGATGGACTGTTGCCAAATGAAGTCATATAGTCGATCTAGCCTGTTTTTCTTGATTATGGCTTTTCAAGTAAATGGGGGTTATTAAAACCGGCGATCTCAATTGAATATGTGCTATAAATTTATATTAATGAGTTAGTAAGTTGAGTTTTTTAAGTGCAAATCGTATTGAAACAATTTTTATATAATTCACACTTCAGCCCAAAAAATACTATAATCTCGTTAATTAGAATACACATGTCTCACCAATATAAATATAATTTCACATGCGTGAGCCTAAAAAATAAAGGATAAAAAGATTAATATTAGATTTAAAAGTTAAATTCACTAACAAATATAATCTCATTCTTACGTCTAATTACAGAATAAGTTAAAGGTAATTTATATCTAATACAGGGAAAGCGGACCATGAATTGAGTCTTTCCTCGATACCATTGTTGTAATGCTTGTTTAGAAGTTAGACAATTAATCATTTCAACCGTTATGGAGGCACTGGCGATTTGATCAATTTCCCAACCACACGATACATATACATGTTTAATTTACTGAGGCCGATGCGGATCAGAGTGGTATAACTATAACCAGGGCACGGCGTCCAATAGCAGATCATGTGAATATCATGGTCCCCCGTTGCCACTGTAGTGTTGTTTACTGTTGTAATCAAAATGGAGGGAACGTATCTACCACGCCGCTACACATCATAAATCATTATCGCCCTCGTGTGCCCTTCGTCGTCTCTATTTGAATCAGTAGAATAAAGATGGAGAGAACACTCTCTAATTTCATCAAGAGAGAGATGATTGATTTTTGTGCTCCAACCGGAGAGTTGGAATTCGTTTACTGTGGTTAACTATGAACCTGTTTTGATTTCTGCACACGGGCGGTAAAAGGCGATGGAGCCAAGACTCCAATTTGGTCAAGCCCAGATCAGACTTTGGTGTAACTTGGTCGGTTAGATTTGCTTCAGCCCCTCTGGCGCGCCTGGGGGAGACAAAGCAAACAATCTAGTGAGCTCGTTTGATTTTTTTTTAAATAGAGTTTATTTGGTTTGGTGTGCGATGTTTGTATCAATTTGAACACTAATTAGTATAAGAAAGATTTTTCTATTTTATTTTGTCAATACGAGTAAAATTAGAGTAAAAGGTTTAGGGATTATATTCCTACACAGCCCAGTGGAGGGTGTCTAACTATCCATCCATCCTCTGTAGTTTGGAAAATTTTGTAGCATTTATTTTGGTTTTTTTAAAATTCTTGGTTTACTTCTTTGCTTCCAAATTTTGTCTATCATTTTGGAGCAATGATGATCGTCTACTTCAGGCCCAACTAGGGTTTCATGATGCTCCTCCCTGTTTGGTGTTCAAGGTGTGGGGCGAGCGACACCGGGCTCTGGGGATGTTTTTAGCTAGTCACAACCAGCAACTAATGAGGTGTTAGTCGTCAGATCAATGGCGCATTTTATGTGGGTTGTGTTAGCTAGTTAGTTATTGTTTCGCAGGAAGACGATCAAACTCTTTACTTTAGCACACTGACTTCCTAGCATTGCCTTGTATAAGCAATGCCTAAATGTAACGGGCCACTCTTATTTCTACAATCTCTTTCAATCCTCCAATTCGACATTCGGTAGAATCCCTCCTAGAAAGTGAGAGGAGCCGCGGGGATGCCTTGAGAAGAAATTTTAATATCACCAATTAACTACTTGATCCATTTCTGCGAGATCCTCTCATGTTGATCGGATTTAAGAAGGGTTTGGGAGATTTAGCAGTCTCAAATCCTATGTGTTTGAACAAAAGATTTGTCCAAGAAATGAGACCGTGTTCGTATGGAATTATATGGGCAACAAGCATCCCCCGGCACCATATATGTAAATTAGGCATACTTCTCAAATTCAAATTTGTTATCGATTGGGATAAAATTTGGTAACTTTGTTAGTACAAGGTAACAAGAGATCAAAGAAATAGAGAAAGAAGTGTAGGAAAAATGTGTACATCTTTGAAAACCATTCATCTTAGCACAACATTTGTGTTCATCTTAATATATATTTTACATATTATGTTTATACTTAATAAGAAAACTTACCAACAGACCATATTCACTTTTTGTAGGATTTAAAACTTAATTATTACACTTCCAATTGAAAATTCATTTTTGTATTAAACCCGAATTGCCAAAATCAGCCAATTTTTAATTATTTTCTTAAAATGTGCCTGGTATCTAAATTTGAAGCTTATACCTAAATCAGCAAGGTCCTCATCAGTATATGTCAATCAGTGTAGTTAATAATAGAACCTACACTTAAAACATAATGGGAATTCAAATATAAAATAAAGAAATCGCCAACCTTTTACAAAAATCTTAACCATAGCAATATTGACTGTTAACTAAATCAAGACCAAATCCATTTTGGCGGAAGGCCCATTCGTAGAAAAGTTTAAACAGCATAAATGAATGACCTCAAGATCAATCAGGCATGGGCTCCTTCTTCAAGATCCCTCCCATCTCCATTCTCCACGAAATATCTACCAAATGTTTCAGTTCCCTGCATATGTTGGTACACATAAGACATGATTGAGCAATTTCAAATTGGGATTGTTAAAAATAGAATATAGGAATTGCTATGATTCAACAGAATACTACAGAAAACAAGTAAAACCAACATAGAATAGCACAGCAACAAAGATAGGTTATGCACATAGCACATTCAAGCACTAAATCTCTGACCTCCAGTCAATTCACGAAGATACTGTGGCATTTTACTACTTCATTCGCAGTCCATTCCATTGTATACATTATCCATATAGATTCCATAAAGATAGGAAACAGAACACCAAAAAATACAAAAAACAACGATAGCAGTAATATAGAGACATTTTGGGTGCTCCTTGTAAAAAATCCTACATGGTATAGAAGCTTCTTTTTTATACATCAGCATCATGTTCAACAGCTCGATAAATTTATCAGCATAGGGTTAAACGTTATGAATTAAGCTTCAAGATGAACATACTTCAGGTCATGGCTGACTACAAGTAACGTCACTTCCTTCTTCAGATGCTGGAGCAACTTGACTACATCTGTACGAGCTCTCCAATCTGTTTTCCAAAGTGAAAAATCAATACAAAATGCAGTTGCTATTTACAACCTTCATGTTGAAGCCCATTTATGCAGTCAAAATTTGTACCAGTAGAAAGAGCCGACTGAGTTCTAAACTATGTGAACCTTTCAATTTCAATTGATGATTACAAAACTTATAAGTTGATATGTTACAGAAACTAACATTGCAAGCAACATTAACACGAGCATAGTTACCCACAAGTACACAGTATATACACGTTACACATACATGCAGTAGAGAGTAGTAGTAGACATACCGAGACCAGCAAGAGGTTCATCCAATAGCAACAACTCAGGTGTTTGCACCTAAAAAGAAAATATTAACTCACCTCGACATAAAACAGAAACCTCTTATATTTACATAAAAGAAATTAACATGTTCAATACCAATTGAATCGCTAGTGCAAGACGCCTCTTAAAACCACCACTAAGAGAATTTGGATCCATTTCCAGTGAGATCCCTTCCAATCCAACCTTTGAGACAAATAAGTAGCAACAGAGCATCAATGAGGCAGCTATTTTAAGAGATGGATTCAATCTGAAAGTTTTCATCAAAATGAAGTGATTGAATCTTCATTGTGCATTTCATCTCTTATCTGTGTGAAGTGATATGGGTTTTATTACCGATCCAGCCTACAGGTCAAATTAGTCGCAAAAGAAAATCTGACAAGACAGCTTTACAAAGGAACATTTCTGAAAGTCTTTATTTGCATTATCTCATCTCTGTATAAGGCAATACGAGTTTTATTACTGAGGTCAAAACAGAAAGGTGCAGTTCTGCAAGGCTTCTCCCACCACACAACTTACTGCTTGTAGGCTTTAAATGAACTTGTAATAAATAAGAATCTATTTCCACATTTCTCTGAAATATGTAATCTTTCTGCTGCTTTTTTTAAATCTTTCTCCATTTTTGGTATCTAATCAGTACTAATTCTCTTTTAGAATTAAAAAACAAATTTAGGAAAAGGTTTCAAAGAAACTCCAGTAGAAGTAAATAACACTGTTTTGTTTTTCAATTGTCGCATATCAACCCATGCTATAATATTCATGGCAATAAATATCAGCCAAGATGTCTTCACTTACAGAACGAAAAACGGTTTGTAGTCTGAAAGCAAGTTGTTCTCTCAAAAGAGGCCCGGCTTGTCTAGGCCACCCAAATGTCACTTCTTCTAGTACAGAATCTCCTAGGAAATATCTTAAAAACTAAAATGAATCAGTAACCATAAAAATAAGAATCTGATATATTGATAATTTTAGTTTAGACTAGCATAGCACTCTTCTTAACTATAATTATGCATAGGTTCAGAAAATAGGGATGAAAATTAGTGAGAGTCAATACCAATCATCATAGAAGCAATTAAACTATATCAAAATTTTATATTTCAAATGCTAAGATGAAAGAACATAGCTCATGTAAAGGCCACATAAATGGAGATGTCCTCTTATACCTTTCGGGAAACTGAAAAACAATACCAACTCTTCGAGGATCCAATTCTTGGAGAGGTTGAATGGGGCTACCATTATTTCCGTAGCTTTGAATGTGAATTGATCCCGAGGTTGGTTTGGATAGCCCAGCCAGAACCTTCTCACAAAACAGATACCAATCAAGTACACAACCTGCTAAAACCGACAGAAAAAAAAACTAGATATGATCTATTTTTTGAGAAACGACGGAATAATCAGACCTGCAAGAGGGTGGTTTTGCCACTTCCACTTCTTCCAAAGATTAATCCAAGGCTGCAATCACATAGATGTAAACACTGTTCAGTTGCATAAAAGTGATAGTTAGCTTAACAGAATAGTAAAAGCTCGATACCTACAGAAGTTACCTATTCTCAGGAATGGAAAACGTGATTTCATTTAAAAGGTTGTGCTGAGTTCCAGGAGACCGATAAGATACACCCCTGACCTTGAACAGAGCATGCAAGCTGCTATAAAAATCCGCGGTACCACTTAGTTCCTATACCTATGGTTTTTCCTACCTGAGTGCTGCTTATTGGACTTATGCTTTTTTAAAAAAAGTAAAATAAAAAATCAAATTAAATTGCAAGGTTAGCTAGGTGAAAAATGTCTTTTACTCAGTGATCAGTCCAGCACAACAAGTAAGCCACAGAAAAGGAACAATTGCAAAAAGAGACCATCAGTCATGGAATGAGCAAGAGATTGATGCGTACTTCGAAAGACCTAGAATTACACGTAGCACGCAATGTCACCGAGCTCCTGAAAAACAAAAAATAAAAATAAACAGAAGGGGTTAATTTGAATAGAAACAGTGAGAGAAAAAAGAAGAAGAAGAAGGAAAAGGGGGGCAAGATGTACGAATGAAAAGGGAAAGGCCTCCAACACCAATACCTCCTAGATGAGTTCAGAGAGCAGGTTCGACCATAAGGCAATGGTGGGCCGAGGTGGGAGACGGCCATTACTTACTTACTTTTAGCCGTATAATTGTAGCTTTACAAATCGGGATCGGCTATTGTATCGGCCGGGGAAGAAAAGATGGAATCAGTTCATTTTTGGCCGTCATTAGTTTCTAATTCATGGTCTGAAATGTGGACATAAGTCGGCGAACTTGTCTAGAAGACGGCACTTTATCCAGAGGACCGGCGGGGGGGTGTGCAGTGGGGAAGACGAGAAGAGGGGCGGCGGAAAGGAGGCTGCAGCACTTCCAACACCAACTAACTTCTTGTAGCAATTGGTTTAAATCTTTTTAAGAAGGTGTTTAAAATTTTTACTGTAATATTTAAATTAATTTTTTATTTAAAAAATTATATCAATTATGCAATTATTACATCGAATATTTACAATAATAAATCCCGGCTGAAGGGAGGAGTTGGTGGAGACGGGAAGAAGAACTCGTAACTTCAATTGTAGGGATCAATTTTTAGTCGCGGGTCATGAACGAGAACTTAATTTCTGGGTACGTGCCCTAGGATTACTATTGCATATTCACGGTTGTTGCAACCGCTACCGCTGTTTTCTTAATTTACCTTATTGGTCAAGGAAGCTTATTTGATGGTATGCCTTAAAAGAATTTCTGATACTTTCAATTTCATGATCGGGTTTTAAGTACTATGAGGGAATTCAAACGGTTATGGGTGTTTGTAGAAGTTAGCCAGATGTTTGACTCACCTTTGGTTTGAATTAAAATTTGACTACACTCCAAGTTGAATTTACGAAGAGGAGTAGTCGCACCCTTTTCAACTCGATTCAACTCAAAACACTATATTATTATACATAAAAAATAATATATTTTTTATATAATTATTTATATACAATTTAAAAATAATAATTAAAGTCATGTCTTAAGTGATCATTTTTCTTGATAATAAAGTAGCTACGTGCACAAATAGACAATTTGGTGTATAATCATGTGAAGTTGAACAATTTGATCCTTAATAATTTTATTTATTATAAATTATTAAAATAAATAGATAAATAAAATTTGAATTTTTCTGTGTTTGACTCAAACTTTGCTCATTTGAGGTTTATTAAGCTAAACTTAAGCTCACAGATAAATGAGCAGATTTAAATCATAGCTAAACTGAACTCGATTCACTCAATTAATAACCCTAGAAGCCCAATAAATAAATAAATTAATTAATTAATTAATTAAAATAAGGAAGGGGCATGGTTGGCTTAGGTTGTTAACATGGAGTTAACATGGGAGGTTAATGGGGTGTTTGGTTTTGTGTTATTTTTTTTATTGAGCCTATAGCTCATGTCACCTATGTGAACTACAACTTTTATTTAGTACAATTTTGTGAATCTCGCTATTAAAATTTTACATAAATAAATATATAAAATTTTAAATT
The DNA here is from genome assembly GCA_033002965.1 of Piper betle. Taxonomy (NCBI): domain Eukaryota; kingdom Viridiplantae; phylum Streptophyta; class Magnoliopsida; order Piperales; family Piperaceae; genus Piper; species Piper betle. The sequence goes on along the minus strand of JAURVB010009775.1, from coordinate 35,412 downwards.
AATCTAATATTTTTAACCCTTTAATCCTAATTATCTAAATGCTTCTAATAAAAATTAAGTTTAAAGAACTTTTATATGAGTACATATTAGGAAAATATAAAAGTAGGTGATGTTGATCTTTAAAAAGATAAAAAATTATTAACCTCTTATTAATATAATCTATTTTATATACATATAAACCTCATTCCGCAAGACCTATTTAATAAGGTTAAAATTAAAAGCATAGTCAAAATCATTCCAATATTGGAAAGATTCGACCACGATAAGAACAAAAAGAAAACCCACTCTATTAATATAAGAGAGCTGATATCAATAAAACTTAAATTTTACAAATAATAATGTACATAAATTTTAATTTGGTATTAATGGACTCATAAAGATATTGTGCGGAAAAATCAATTAAATACAAGAGAGGCTACCTCAGCACTTGAATATAAGGGCATATTTGTTTTGAAATTTAATTTAATTTTACGCATATTTTTTCTATTACTTAATTGAGTAGCCAAATCCAGTTTAAAATTTTCATTATTAACTTTGAGAACATTTTTATTTTATATACATAAGGTTTATGCGTAACAGTACAATAATTGTGTTCGAATGCCTTTATATTTCATGCCTATTTACAATAATAATTATTCTCTTTAAACATCTTTTATCTTCTATAATTTTTTATAACAATAATTTTATAATTTGTACATTTTGAATTTTTTTGAAAATTTTATATGATTATTATTAATTCTTAAATAATAATAATGGTCTTTATAATACTAAACAGCGACTGTTTAAAGCGACATCTTAATGAAATAGAAAAGAAGGCGTTGTGTTACTATATTTAAGAAAAAAAGATGAAACGTAATTTACGTAGGACTTCTTTTGAAAATAGAATTTTTTAATTAATAAATCATAAAAATCTTGAAATTTAGTGAAAATTATAGAAAAAATCTAAAAGTTTAAACTTATTATCGATTCATTTGTAACAGTCAACCACAAAACTTAATAAATACTTACATTATTTTTTAAAAAAACAACATTAAACATTTTTTCAAAATTGATCTTAAATTAGAATCCACATTAATACAAATATCATCACAAAAGTGGTAACGAATGACATTATTTTTTTAAGGACAATATTTTCTGAAGGAGGCGAGATTTTCCTACAAGGCAAAAAACTCCGTGGATTTAAAAAGGGCATTGAGTTAATCCCACGTCAATTCATAGAAGAGGTTGACGATTTGACTATAAAATAATAAGCCTTAAATCTTGAACTAATTTTTTATTAAGAAATAACTCATTGAAGCCAACAATAGATATCCTGATTCCTGAATCAGACAAAAGGGTACCCATTTAAGTTATTCACTGTTCTCATAAAGCAGGTCAAATATTAGTGCATTCACTTCCAACCCCAGGCATGGCTCTTACAGTGACGGTTGTCTTTTTCAAGGTACAATGACGTGAAGCTTCAAGTAATAATATTTCAAAGTAATCGATAAACCAAAAGCAAGAAGTGCACTATTGCCCGATGTTGTCCTTAACAAATGAATTCAGTTTGTCACTATGGAATGCTCTGTAATAAGCTAACATCGCCAATCATTACTAGAAGCCAGACAACTTCTCAAGAACAGTGCTTGCCTTTGCAAAATACGCAGCATGAAACTTTGTTGAGAACTTGACTTGAATGCGCCACAGGTTGGTATGCAACGCCCTTAATCAGGGTAGGAGTGCTTGAAATGACCTAGCATGCGCTGTCCATGTAATCTACCAGCAGATCTTTCAACATGCCTCGGTCAGGCATCCTTCCGGCTGCACCATATATAGGGGCCAATCCTTCAGTTTTTGGGCCAGGGTTCTTTTCACCTGAAACAAAATGCAAAGAAAGTGAAGAAGTGGCCATACACGTCAGTTTGTTTATCTGTGGATTTAGCGTTCAGGCAAGCTTACAGCTTCCACAGATTCAGCTAGGTCATTGAGAAAGTCTTCGACGACAGGAACATGTTGAAGAGTCACACAGATGTGAATGCTGATTAACCAACAAAGACAATGTCAATTTACAGGTTTATTACGAGCAACAAAAAATATTTTCTCGCCTACAGAGTATAGAGGAAGTTCGAAACCTGTTTGGTCTCTGCAATGCATTTAAATGCCAGCCCTTCAAAATCATCACATCGTTGACTTCAAAAATGTCTAGCTCATTTGATCCGATCGCAATGATTGTCATATCTGGTACCCCAATAATTAATAATTCCGGAATCCCAAGAATACTATAAATGAGAAAAAACACGTCATAGTTTCATCCGACAAACATGATATCCATATCATTTATTAATAATCTTCTTTACCCTTTCTGTATCTTTTTAGATGCTTCCATAATATCTCTCGCATTGTTCAAATAGCCTGAAAAGTGATCAATTATCAATCATGTGTGCCACCTGGTCATAATCCTTATAATACGAAGCCACACTGTCGTAAAATGCCAACCTATGGGCTGAGTAAATTAATTGTAAAACCATCCCTCTAGTTGCAAATCAAGTGGGTACTGTCTCATTTAGAAGCATTGCTTCTTACCTTGTTCACCCAAAGACATCATGGCCGCCCAAGCACCAGCAATCAAACCTCCAGGTCTACTTCCAGCTATGGTTGGAGAGACATAAAGTCCCCCAGACCACTCAGTGACTAGCAATTATACTAATTTAGTGAACAGAAATATGGATCCAAAACAGAGTAGTCAACCTATGTAACAAAGGGTATACACACAGACATGAAGAAGAAGACTATAGATTTATGTTAAAAAAATAGAAATAGAGCAGCTAATATGGTTAAATTAACATAAGTATAAGAATTGACAATAAAGAGAGTAGAGACTGGATAAAACAAACTAAGCTACCCACAAAACTCAATACTTGACACAAGTAATCCCAAAATAATTTTTTTGTGCCGCACCAGACATTTAGAAAACCCCTTCGGCAAGAAATGGAAAGAATAATGAATGGTGCAAGTGCTGAAACAATTATAGATAATGGTTTTTGCAACTTTAAAAGTTCAATATCCATCACCATATTATATAACCAAACAGTTTCAAAAAAATCCGCCCAATTAATAATTGGTAGATATCTATATCCCTCGCTGCTGGGGAAGTAAGAGACTCAAATTTCCATAGCCCGTAGGCATAAAACTAATGAAATGAAAAGAATTATCACTAGATGCAATCATCAACACCTATTTCATGGAAATTTTAAATCACGCACACATAGAAATCAGTGGACGAAAGCTTACCAGCAACAAATTGATGCTGTAGGAAGATGAATTTGAACAAGATGATCCCGACAGAGAAGAAAAAATGAAATCAGTACATAGCCAAAGAAGTGTTTACAAGGTGAGAAACATTTAAGGCATGAAAGAGGTCACTGAACAAATGCAAGTAACCACACAACTTAACACTGAAAACTAGCTGATGGAGGGAATGAAAGAAAATATAACTTCTCAAAAATAAACTCAGAACATCAAAGCTGATACAGTTCATGTGAAATGTGTCAGACTTGCCTTTAGAATTTTGAACAAAGTATGTCAATCAAAAGTTGATCCATGTGCAGTAAGTCATAATTTTACCTTTCTGATATCGTGATTTCTGTACAGAACAACACTAGTGCCCTTTGGAGCTAAACCATACTTATGAACATCCACCGATATTGATGTAACTCCACCAACGGAAAAATCAAAGGGTGGTATTGGGTACCTACCATCAACAGGTGCTACTTAATTTAATCAAATAATAACCACAAGACAAATACAACCGTCAGTGGCAAAAGCTGCAAGGACCAACATGGAAAAGAAGGAAAAATAACAACCAGCAATGAATGTTAAGTTTCAAATGAAGACATTTTGTAAATAAACAAATAAAATAGTCTTTGCAACCAAAATTCAAAAACAAAATAACAATCACCAATGTGATCCGAGAGTACTTGAAATAGTATCACATAAAAGTTTTATAATATAAGTCTAAACTAAATGAGCATACCCTAGCTTTCGTGCAAAGGGTAAAACATAGCCCCCGAGACATAGGTCTACATGGAAACAAATACCAAAACTGGAGGCCAGCTGCCCAAGCTCCTGCACAAAAAAAAAATAATAATAATAATAAATAAATAAATAAATAAACCATTTACTACAAAAAACTGAAAAAGGCTATGTGAAAAAAGTTACTTCAATAGGATCAATAATGCCGTGAGGAAATCCTGGAGCAGATCCAATAATCTGAAAATAAAAAAAACACAAAAGTCACAAACAATCAGAGTCGATACACAAAGCAGATTTTGGATCTGCTCAAGTTTCCTCTGGCATTGTGTCCCTATTGTAGCTTTTTCACATAATTTTTTTCGGATTTTTTGTAGTAAATGGTTTATTTATTTATTTATTTATTATTATTATTATTATTTTGTGCAGAAGCCTTCCAATTTTATTATTTATTTCCATGTAGACTATGTCCAGGGTATGTTTACCCTTTGCTCGAAAGCTTAGGAGTATGCTCGACTAGTTTAGACTTATAATTATAAAACATGTGTGCTATTTCAAGTACTCTCGGATCACATTGGTGATTGTTATTTTGTTTTGAATTTTGGTTTGCAAAGACTATTTTATTTGTTTATTTACAAAATGTCTTCATTTGAAACTTAACATTCATTTTGTAAATAAACAAATAAAATAGTCTTTGCAACCAAAATTCAAAAACAAAATAACAATCACCAATGTGATCCGAGAGTACTTGAAATAGTATCACATAAAAGTTTTATAATATAAGTCTAAACTAAATGAGCATACCCTAGCTTTCGTGCAAAGGGTAAAACATAGCCCCCGAGACATAGGTCTACATGGAAACAAATACCAAAACTGGAGGCCAGCTGCCCAAGCTCCTGCACAAAAAAAATAATAATAATAATAAATAAATAAATAAATAAACCATTTACTACAAAAAACTGAAAAAGGCTATGTGAAAAAAGTTACTTCAATAGGATCAATAATGCCGTGAGGAAATCCTGGAGCAGATCCAATAATCTGAAAATAAAAAACACAAAAGTCACAAACAATCAGAGTCGATACACAAAGCAGATTTTTTGGACCCTTAAAAAGGCAAAACAAACATCAATACTCACGTGTAAAGAAATTATGCGCATGAAACTTTTTCAACATAGAGGACCTAACAAAGAAGAGGACTTACAGAAGTTTCCAGACACTATATGAACTATTTTCTTTTGGATCTCCAATATTATCAATATACATTCAGATTTATTGGCAACACCAAATCAGATTCCAATTATCTATAAAATGTATCAATTCTTCTGTAACATATTTAAATAAAAGAAAAAAATGCTCCAACATACCATAATTGTATTCTTGTTAATAGCCCGCTTTATTTCCTTTACATCAGCTTGATATTCCTTATTTACAGGTATCCGTACTAGTTTTATATTGAAGTATTGAGCAGCTTTGTCATATGCCGAGTGTGCAGATTCTGCAATTATCCTATTCTTACAAAAATAGTTCTCAATAAATCAGTCAATATATATAGAAAAAAAACATAAAACACCTCAAAACATATCGGCTCACATTTCTGGCTTCTTTATACCCTTCTTAACCTTCATATAATCTCGGGATGATTTGACAGCCAACAATATGCTTTCTGTTCCACCTGACGTCATATTTCCACAAATTTCTCCTCCAGAGGTCTCTCTTTACTTCCGAGTAGAGCAGCAGTCATAGAAACTATTTCTCCTTCCAAACGTACAACACTTTTAAATACATCCATATGTAATGGATTTGTATGAGAAAACCTGACAGCAGAAAAATTATGTGGAATAAGCTAGTTTCATCATTCTTTAACCATGAAAGTTTTCTTAAACCCAAAGTTGTGAGTTCGCAAAGGGAACATATCATGGATGGTAGTTCTGCCAGTGATATTTCACAAATTAGAATGTCATGTTGAGGTTATGGAAAATACTAAGGTCAACGTACCTTGGGTATTCTCTACAATAAACATATCAGGATTGAGATGCAACTCAAACATGTTTAGTTTCATCCATCTAGAAAAATATAGAGCTAGCCTACACACAAAATAACTATCTCACAGTTCTTTTTGGAGGCCAAAATGCCATGCTATCATCCTGGAAAAATTAGTATTTCGAATGGCTACCTAAATACAAATTAAGCATGGTGTGTTCAGATATTATATCAATCACAACCAATTCTAAGTAGAAGAAAACTGGTTTCACATGTGACCAGCCTGGTGATGGAAGATGCAAATATTAATATATTTCGCTTGTAACTAACATCTAGCAAGTGTGTTCACCCAACTATTAAGGAAGAAGGGAATCAAGAGGTCTAAGATACAAACAGCTAAACAAGCAGAACCCAAACTCTAAACAAGAAACAAAATAATGTGCCATGTTTTACTGACATTGAATACACTTCATTTGTCAAATAAAAATGTCCTTCTGACTGGCCTCCTCCAATATATCTGAAAAGAAAAATAAAAGCAATCTAATAATAAATACTGCTATTAAAAAAACTGAAACATTTTATTGCTTGACCATTGACATGCAAGACCTGCAAACGCTTTAATGCAACTAGCAAAAGGACTGAAACCGGTCATTTATTGATGACAGTTCCATGCCGCACAAAACTATATTCAGATTATCTACGGTGGACAGAATGAAGCTGACAGCATTAAACAGAGGAAGGGCCCGCCAATTTTGAAGGAAGGCTGGCCCCTACATTTTGACAAAAAACTTTTGACCTTTTTAGGAAAGGCAATTAGAAGCACCATTTTCAGCAATGAAATATTTTGAGCAATGCATATTTTCAGAACAGATAGTCGGCTAAGAGTGATTGGGATGCTAGTTAACCGAGTATATAAGTAGCTTCATGATATAGGCGCACTTAAAGAAGAAATGAAAGTTTCTTCCGTCCAATTAGAACAAGACAGGGAGCGGAGCAACATAAAAGTTGGATTGAATTAAATGCCGACTTACACAGTGCCAGAGCATTTCCCCCGCCAAAGTGCATCTTTATTTTTCTCGTTCTCCAATAGTTCCAGAACTTCTCTTCCAAGACCAACACTGGGCAGTTCAGTTCGCCAGCTATCTCTTTGTGATTTACTGCCTGATTGCATCTTGTCCATTGCCTTAGCAGACAAAACAATAAACAAAAGCGCAGCCATGAATATGGATGACTAATACATTTCAAACAAGACCCTTACAGCTCTGCCTAGTATACTATATAAATGTGCAACAGTGCATCACAGCAAGTAATCAAAAGACAAACTTTTGTAGCAAAAAGTTAGTTCCTACGCAAAAAAAAAAAAAAATCCCTCAAATATATGCTTGTAAAAGTATAATAGATGACATCAACTTATAGTACAATGCCAGGAATTGGAGCATAAAATAAAGACTATTACAGAGCACAGAGCAGGATTGCATAAAGTAGCCAAGTGACCAGCAACCAATCAATCCACATAGAAATGAGTCGAGACAAACACAATATATAGTAAAAAAATAAAATAAAGGATATCAAATGTAATAAACATTTGTACATCAACAAGTACTAAGTGCAAGATCAGCGTTTAGTTTAATTTACGTAGAAGGAAACTCTACCAAAAGAAAGCTACCACAAATCAAACCATATATAAAAAAAGAAAAACACACACGCACACACGCACAACAAACCTTCTTCTTCTCAGATTCGATGTAGCCTTTCACGCCAGGAACCAGCCTGCCAATACAAAATCCAAGATATCACCCACGCAATCAAACCACTTCGATAAACAGATTAAAGAAGAAACAAAAAACGAAAGAGAGAGGAGAAGAGAGAGAGACAACTGACTTGATGGAGCTGAAAACAGCCCGAACAAGAGCAGCCTTGGCGCCACGCTCCCGCACAAAGTCGAGGAGCAGATGCAAGATCCAAGCGACGGCGAGAGCGCAGAGCGGGGCGACCACCAGTGCGAGGGGCTCGTACTGGGAGAGGAAGGAGTTGGCCGAAGCTCGAAGCCGAGGGGCGAGGCGGGCGCCGACCATGGCGAGGAGGAGGACGGGATTGGAGCTCGGATGTCGGATATTGTGTCGCGGTTGTGTCGGTATATAAGAGCGACGTCGCTTGGCTGCGAGGACGACCACGATGCGGTGTGTTCTCGTCAACCAACATGACAAAAAAATACATAAATAAATAAAAAGAGTTTTATTTTTTTAATGCCTGTTGTTGTAGGCGTACACAAATTTAAACAGTTCGCCAATTAAGTTTATATGCCGTGTAGCATCGTATGGAGAGTTATTTGGGGAGAAGTAAAAGCATCTAGAGATACTCGTAGAGGAGGAACCCAGGCAAACATGGTACAACGTACGTATACATATTTAACTATGAAAAATGACGGGTGCAATAATGTAATTTTTCATGAAAATTTGTATCTTCTAAATATGTTTACATAATTTTTATGTATATATATATATATATATATATATATATATATGTATTTTGGCTCAATTTTTTCCGCACCTAGGGCGTGTATTGTGTTGCGGTTGTGTTGGTATATGGGCAACGTCACTTGGTTGCGAGGATGATCAGGATGAGGTGTGTTCTCTCGTGCACTCTAAATGCACCCAAATAAATTTTTTTAAAGAAAACAACATTTTTTTATGCACTGTAGTTTTATGTGATCACAGAGATATATATATATATATATAAAGTTTTTTGAGCCCAAAAAATAGGTGTTCTTGCCCTCAATTCTAATCTAGGCCATGATCATAAGAACGACCTAAATTTGATAAAATAAATAAACAAATCCCTCCACCCCCTCCTTCGCCACAGGTTAGGTTCTATCCACGAGTAGGTAGCTAGGCCTCGGTAGCCCAATTATGGGTGAAACTTAGTTGCTGGTTAGTTTTTTTAAAAGGTGCTGTTAGACTTAGTTGAAGGATAGCGACGTCCAACCTGCAGTGGGCAGACTTGGCCAGTGGCTTGGAACTTTTTTTTTTTAGGCATGCCCAAATATGGCTATTGCTGGGTAGGTCCGACCTCCGATTACAAGGTTGTCCCTCCCTACCTCTTCTCGTTTTACATGCAACTCTTTCTTCTTTTTATTATTATCATTATTTTTTTTAAAAAAATGTGTCTCACATGTAAAATTTAGTACGAACATTAGCCCCTTGTTGGCCTCTTACATGCATCAAAGAGTGGTCAACAAAATATTTAACGTGCTCCTTAATCTATTATATATAAAAATAGAAAATTACAAAATTCATAACATGTCGATATGCCAACTTTGAATTACAAATTTTTTTTTATTTTATGTTTTTATTTTTTTTAAACCTGCCTACTTTTTTCCTTTTTATAATATGTACACTATACAATATCTCTCGTAAAAAAAGGTTTCACTTAGCGAGATGTGACTTTCAAATACTTTGGCATTCACGTGGAATAATGAATCCTCATCCACAGTAGTTAGTTCGTAAGATCCCTTGCCAACATCATGCTTAACAATGTACAATCCTTCCTATGACACGCGAACTTGGTCATTGGCAAACCACCTCTTACTCCGCGAGTGTTGTCCACCCCTGACAGTAAGTGGGCATGGCCGCCCACAGCTCAGGCGCTAGGCCTCCTCAATCCCGCCTATGGATCTTGACTATTTTTTAAAAAAATTAAATTTAAATTTAAATTAATTTACATTTCATCTATTTAATTATTTAATTTAAAAGATAGTTTTGTCAATATTAAAAAAATTTCTCTTTTTCTAATGATCAAGCATAATTTTCCCACCATGTGATAATAGATTTATTTTATAGTAAAAAAGCATATTCGAGTTATCCTTCTTATTAAGGCGGGAGAAAAAAATATTCCTTTTAGGGGCCATGCAGGGTATATGTAATATGATAATGAAATGTGCAGGAAGGGGCGCATGCTAAGCTGGAAAGAAAGAGCCGGAGGACAATATAAAAGATTTGTAGGCGTTTTTCTTCAAACATTTGAAGGCATTTAGGATGCTCGAGAATGTGGGAATATATGCTGACAGAATCGAATTGAATGCGTACGCAATACTTGTCTCCTCACACTTGTGGCGGACATTCCATAAAATTGAATTGAATGCCGTGCATTTAACAGTTTAATGTAAATAAACCAAACCCATTTGTAAATATTTTATATTTGGTTTAAGCTCGTGTTTTTAAAAATATTCGGCTCAAAATAAATAGTTTGTTGAATAACGAATAAAATTTGAGCTAAGGAATGGTTGATTTAGATTTATTCGAAACTCGAGTTTGATGTGTTCAAATTTAAAATAATATTTGACTTGTCAATATTATTGAGATCATATTGAATTTATATAATATTAATTTTTTTTAATCTTATATAAATTGAGCACAAGCCAAACACAAATATATGCTCGACTTGAAAACATAACGAGTTAAACACAAGTTAAACCCAAACACCATAAATTTTAAACGAGCTCGACTCAACCCATAATACATCAAAGTTCGTCGAGCATTCAAAAAAGCTCAAAAATGTTTGTGAAAAATCACGTTGAATTCAAAAATATCCCTACTTGGCTCGTTTCGTCTCGTTTACACCCCTTAATCTAAGTCCGACAAAAGGGCGGAAGTTTTCCAATGCCGTTTTGCAGAATCCGCCCTAAAATTTTTGTGTTGTATTGGGTCCTTACTGCATTTGCGTCGACAATGGGCTATTAATTGGCCAGCTTGGATAATCCTCATAGCCATCACAACTAAGTTATTTTTATATTGTGACCATTTTGAGCAGCATACATATGTTTTGGCTTCACTTTCAAATTAGAAAGACAATATGTTTTGCTCATGGCCCTCATCTCGACTATATGTATACAGAGGCAGATAAGTGGAGTTCTTTGTCCATACTTTGGTTTGATTTTATTAGTACGGTTCTGCACTATAATTGATATTAGCTCGATCAAGTTCGACAAAAAGTTTTAAGGTACCGTTTTGGAAAGTTGGGCTTTAAGTTTTTAATCTTGTATGGGCCATACTTTGAGCTTCTCACTTTGAAACTCTGCGCTCACGATGGGCTTTTGGCCAGCCTCAATTATCTATTTTGCCATGGCAGTTGGGCTACACATGTTGGCTTCCCTTTCAAATTAGAAAGGACATTGCCCATCTGCATGCTACTCAACTATATGTGAAGTATGTGCCTGTTCATAGTTCTTTTTCTTTGATCTGATCTTATTAGGACTGTTCTTTTTGATAAATATATTATATCCATTGAGTTTATGAGAATGCTTACAAGTATTACTGCAGTAACTTGTAAATTTAATCAATTTTTTAAAGCACAACCGTTCTTATAATTGAAAGAGATGTCATGGGTTAGCAGTAGTCCAATTTCAAGGAACCAGCTACTAGTTTCATTATTACCGGGGGAAGAAAATTGTCGACACATGTAGGTATCGGGCCTGATTATTGACTCAATTCTTATTGACATATAATATACGGTGCAGATTTGTGAATAGATTAATTGTTTCAACCTTCGTTAATGCCAACTCTAAAATTTGTTTTAAATTGCATCGTCTGTGTGTATATATATATAGTATCAATTTCTTGCCCCTAGGCAAGAAAATTTTCATGCCTTTAACTTCTTTCTAAGTCGTCTGATTACAAGGGAGACCAAGATCTATTAGTTTAAAAAAAATTAAAATTTAATCTGGGCCGTCCGATTATAAGGATAGCCAAGATCATCGAGCGGTGGAGGGCCCCAGTGGCAGCAGCGGTGAGGGGGGAGCACAGTAGGGTTAGGCCGCTGCCGGCCCCGCCCCGTCCTTGCCCCGCCCTGCCCCCGTCTTGCCCCTGCCTTGCCCCCGCCTCGCCCCACCCCGGCCCTGCCCCCACTCGGCCCTGCCCTAGCCCCAGCCCCACCCTGCCCTGCCCGCCCCTTTTTTTGCATGTCACGGTGGCGGCTTGATCTGGCCACGACAGGCTGGATCTGGCTTTCCCCCGACCAGATTTGGTTTGGGGACGGCTAGGTCTAGCCTATCGTGGCCAGATCTAGTCGGCGTCGGCCAGATCACGCTGCGACAAGAAAAAAAACTTATGCTGCTGACGCCACCGCCCCACAGTGAACACTCCTTCGCCCGACTCCCCTCGACCTGGAGTCCTGCCCCTTCGGCCAGGCTGCGGGGGGTCGGGACGACGGGGTTGAGGGGGAGCGGGCGGAGGGGCGTCCGCGGTGGGGCAACGGCATCCATGGCGGGGGAGTAAGGAGGAGGGAGGGGGGGAGGAAGCAAGTCCCCCGGGCGGTGGCCGCGTCAGGGCAGCTACGCGGCAGAGGGGCGGCGGGGTGTTTTTGAAATTTTAAAAAAAATAGATCTAGGCCGTTTGATCACAAGGACGGCCCAGATTAAACTTTGGGGTAGGAAAATTTTCCTGCCCTTGCCTCAGGAAAACTTTCCTGATATATATTAGCAGCGCATTGAAGCGCACGGCTTGCCCCCCCCCCCCCAAAGCCCCCTGTTCAGGCCCGCCCCCCACCCTGTTGCGGCCTGCCCACTATGACAACGACGACCGCCCCAAGTGGCAGTGACCCCTCGCCTACTGCCCCCTGCAAAGACGACAACCGCCCCAAGCCGCCACCCCCTTCAGGGGGAGGGCCGCCCAGGGGGGTGGTTGCAGGGGGGTTGGCGGTCGGGGGTAGCGACAGGGGGAGGGGCTGGGGGTCGAGGAGCTAAGGGCAAGGAGGGGAGTCGGGGGCCTGGGGGGAGGGGCTAGTGGCCAGGGCCACCGGGTGGGGGCAGGCACGGGGCCGCGGCAGGTGGGGACAAGGGGGCACCGCCCTGGCGGTAGGTAGGGGGCTATGGGCCGATGGATTTTGATCCAACGGCCCACGATTGCAGCGCGCATGCGCTGCCAAAATGGGGCAGCATATATATTGTTCCGGCGCGGGTTCGTCCGCTGGTGCGGGTTAGAGTGTTCCCGCGTCGGGTTGGAATGGTTCGGTGGGACCGAGGCGCCCTTGCCGCGCAAAGAGACAGCGTGATGAGACTAAAGAGTCACAAGTATCCAAGGGATGGCGATTTCCAATCCTAATTATTCATTTCCATAGACATATCATGCTTAAATGCATGAAAACTGCAACTGCAATGCTGCTTCAACTTCAGAAGGGAAAGATTGTCTTCCTCCTCTGGATTGCAATAACTCCTCCAAGGCGTCTCCTTCAATGGCGTCCTTAGTTGCAGCAGGGTGTATTTCAGCAATTCCTTCTTCAAGTCTCCTTCTTCAATTCAGCAAACATAGGTGTCCTCCTCCTAGCAGCAACATCAACCTTCAATGGCGACCTTAATTGCAGCAGGGTGGATTTCAGCAACTCCTTTAATCAGCAAGACAGCAACATGACATTTCCTTCCCCTTACTTCTTCTCCAATGGCAGCAACAAGCAAGGATGGAGGCAATGGCAGCAACAAGCAAGGATGGAGAAGCTTCTTCAATGGCAGCAACAAGCAAGGATGGAGGAGTAGGGCGTCCTCCTCCTAGCAGCAACAAGCAAGGATGGAGGAGTAGGGCGTCCTCCTCCTAGCAGCAACAAGCAAGGATGGAGGAGCTTCTTCTCCAATGGCAGCAACAAGCAAGGATGGAGGAGTAGGGCGTCCTCCTCCTAGCAGCAACAAGCAAGGATGGAGGAGTAGGGCGTCCTCCTCCTAGCAGCAACAAGCAAGGATGGAGGAGCTTCTTCAATGGCAGCAACAAGCAAGGATGGAGGAGTAGGGCGTCCTACTCCTAGCAGCAACAAGCAAGGATGGAGGAGTAGGGCGTCCTCCTCCTAGCAGCAGCAGCAAGGATGGAGGAGCTTCTTCTCCAATGGCAGCAACAAGCAAGGATGGAGGAGTAGGGCGTCCTCCTCCTAGCAGCAGCAAGCAAGGATGGAGGAGTAGGGCGTCCTCCTCCTAGCAGCAACAAGCAAGGATGGAGGAGTAGGGCGTCCTCCTCCTAGCAGCAGCAGCTTGGGCGTGGAACACCGTTTTCCAGCCCCTCCCCCTTTCAACCTGCAATGGCGTCCTTCTTTATAGTAAGCGAACAGCAACTTCGTCTTCCTCAATGCAATAAGTTTGTGACTTTGTCTTCTCCAATGCAATACTTCGTCTTCTCAATGCAATACTTCGTCTTCTCAATGCAATACTTCGTCTTCTCAATGCAATAAGTTTGTGACTTTGTCTTCTCCAATTCATCTTCTTCAATCTCGTGGACCCCTTTCCCTCCTTCCGAATAAATCTCACGTATCTTATTTCTATTAAATTAGGCATAACCACGGGTTCAACCACGACTGGCTGGGTTAACCGTCATGATTGAGCCGAGGGGTTAACCACCATGACTGTCCTTGTAATCGAACGGCTCAGATGTGAGCTCAGGGCAAAAAATTTTATCTACCCCGAGCTCACCTCAACACCCCTCTTTTATATGTAAAGTACTGCAATACACCAAGGAAACCCAAGTTAACGAAGAAGCATACAGGCCGGCAGTACTTATAACTAGTAGTACCGTTTGACGATATTGCATGGACCCCATGGCTGCTATTCCACCAAACAGCCCAATAAATAGCCAAGTAAACCGACAGATCAGAGATTTTATATAAAGATAGTAATCAAGAATTAGACTACTAAACAACGTGCATGCATCCCATGTTTTTCTCGACAGCTACAGCAGGCATTTGTACGATCAATTCAAACCCACGTGTTCAATGGTCTCTCTCGCTGTCAGTATTATATTAGTATATTAATTTACCTGATTCGTTTTCTCTTTTTCTTCGGCGCATCTTGGACGAAGGTTGCAAGTATGATAATTAATTTAGAAGATTAAATGAATAAGTCACCGCCATTTTTTGTCTTTTCTCGAACAGTTGACTGCATTTTCTATCTGTGGATCACGTCTGCATATTTTTATTATCATTTCAAAACAAACTGTAAAATTAGAACACCCAAAATTGGTTCAAAGTTAGCAATGCAACATCCTTATAAATTTGGATGTTGTTTGTATAGTTTTTTGATATATATATTTTAGATCTGACTGTATTGTATGTGTTCATATTGTCTTGATTACTAGAACCCTTGACGCTTATAGTTTGCGTGCCGTCTACGACTGCTCCACTTGAACAAATCCTTACCAGTAAGAATGCATAGCCGCCGCTGCTTTCCCAACCTAGCTCACCTTCGTACCTGCTTCCTATTTTCCACCCTACGTTGATCACTTGGATCGATTTTGTAGACTAGCTAATATATATTAAATGTGTAGTCGAACATGATTCGCCTTCCGCTTTCCAACGCGCAAGAAAATATGGAAAAGAAGTCACTCATGCTCTTTCCACCACCATCATCTTCCTTGGCCTTTGAAGATCTATCGACCCAAGATCAAAATATGGCAAATTGCACCAGCTTCTATAAACCCACTTCTGATATTTCAACTGGGTTTGATGTTCCAGTTGATTCTAGTATAACAACTAGTCATCTGCATACCTCCTTCCAGGCGTCGGAAAGTGAGGGTAAAGGCAGCAAGAAGCTGAAAGCTGCTGAGAGGAAGATGAAGAAGCCTCGTTATGCTTTTCAAACTAGAAGCCATGTTGATATACTGGACGATGGATATCGTTGGAGGAAGTATGGGCAGAAAGCTGTAAAGAACAACAAATTTCCAAGGTAATAATTAGTTCGAATTTTTTGGGTAGTTATGATTATTACTCTTGATGTTAAATAGTTAAGTATATAATGATATTTTGATATGTGTTAGATAGGTTGGAACATTTTCAAGCCTAGCCTGCATAGCACTTCAAATTAATTAGTACTATATACAAGGGGATGGGATCGTAAAAATCACTTATCAAATTTAGATCCTTTTTCGTTTTTGGTGATAGTCTAATCTTCATACTGCATAAGACCACAACAAGAGTAATAGTTGCACCCATTAGTTAATTAAAACTAAAATTATCATTAAGGACCTTTAATAGGTGTTAGATATTTGTTGATAATTGGGACTAGGTGATGTAGATTGGCACTCTTAACGAGATTATTATGATATAATGTTTAGAATGAAACAGCTTTACCTAGCTAGCTAACTTAATCCAACGAAGTGTGACAGGTAACATGAACTGATCACTTTATTTGAATTTGGTTTGATTATGGACTAAGGTTCATGTGTAGGGCCTAAGAATGAAATTTTGAGGAGATATATATCATACATGCAATTGCATGCCAACATTCTCAATGTTATAGTATAGCCATCAAGGCCAATTCTACGACGATTTTTTGAACCACACAAGTACCAAAGCTCCAAATCTAAAATATGGTTAGCTTGACAAAGAAAAGAGAAAATGTTATCACTCCACGTAGAAAAACTTCAAGGGAGATTTGGTTTCGATCTCTGGTTAACCCCATTTTGAATTAGGCTATACATATGTATGTACGAAATAGGTTACATATGCCTAATTAACTTTCACCTCTTTCATTTTTTATAGCTGAGCAATATATGCCTTAGTAACTATAATTGTTATCGCCGCTAGTGTACAAGCTCACTATAGCAAGTTTTTTTATTAGTTTAAATCTCTTCAATTAGTAAATTTTTTTAAAAAAACTGTAATTTGCAATTATATTCCATAAATTATGGTAATCAAAACCAATTATAAAGCTGCACGTGGAGTTTGCATGCCATCACATTTGATGCAACAAATCCTTTCTCATTCTCATATATAGTTAAAACTCCATTTGACACTAAAGAAAACGCAAGAGCGCCCGAAAGGACTTTTCCATAATGAATCCCTATTGCTTCACATATCAAGCCTTTTCGCAATGGCTACTACATAGTTTAAAAACTCAAAATTCATATTCAACTCGGCATGTTATGGAGTCAATTAGTAAAATTTTAATTATATAAACAAAAAATTATATAAAATTAGTATATATTACTCATTTGATACTTAAAACTGATAAATACATGAATTACATTCTCTAAAAATATTAATTTAGCTATTTTAAAAGAAAATTAATATACTTTTATAATTTATATGACATAACTTGGGGAGTCAATTACCAAATCCATTAGTATGGAGCCATTCATAGAGTTAACTCAGAAAGTGATAGAGTCTATCAAGTTGATTCAGATAATTTTTAGAGTCTAAAAAGATTTATAAAACTATGCTATAGAGACTGATATATACAAGAATTGTATTACTTAAAAATATTGATTTAACTATTCCAAAAGATAAATAATATATTTTTATAATTTATATCACATAATTCAGAGAATCAATTGCTAAATATATTAGTATGGAGTCATTGGTAGAGTAGACTCAGCAAGGCATAGAGTTGATTGAATTGATTCAAAGAATTTTTAGAATCTAAAAATATTTTAAAAACTATGCTATAGAGACTGATGTATACATAAATTATATTACTTAAAAATATTGATTTAACTATTCTAAAAGAAAAATAATATATTTTTATAACTTAAAAGACATAACCCGGAGAGTCAATTACTAAATTGGTTAGTATGAAGTCATTTATAAAGTCTAAAAAGATTTTTCTAAAACTATGTTATAGAGACTGATTGTGAGAGTGTCTGGTAGGATTTTCCTCACGTCCTTTCGTTCTACTCACTTTATTCATACCAGTGTCAACATCATTGTCAAATTCATACCCTCTAAGAGGGGTACTAATGATTTATTGTAATTGTCAAATTCATACCGACTAATTGTAATTTTAATTTCAAGCACAATTAATTCTTTTCATGGTGGACTTATAAACTAATATATATTGATGTCATGAATAATGCAGGAGCTATTACAGATGCACATACCAGGGATGCACAGTGAAGAAGCAAGTGCAACGCCTTTCAATGGATGAAGGAGTGGTGGTGACAACCTATGAAGGAATGCACACACACACAATTGAGAAGTCTACAGATAACTTCGAGCATATTTTGAGCCAAATGCAAATCTATTCCCCCAATTTCTGATACCTTGTTTCACAAAAGCATGTATAAAGCAGCGCTTTTCATTTTATATTCAATAAAACTTAATCATGTATTCTACAAACGAGGACGTCATGAATAAAATCATATATAGGAATTACCTTGTACAAAGAAGGGGATCGAAACAAACATATATCCTATTCTTCATCACCGACTTTACCCCATTGGAGTACACACAGTAAGAAATAATGTAAGTTATTTCAGGAGTCATCTCATTGTATTGTTGAAAGAGATATGACAGGTGTGAATGCATGGAGTCCAGATCAGAGGTGCGTACGTGCCTGGCAATTACCAGGCTTGTACGTTCTTTCCCTACCATTTGGCATGGAAACAGTTATTTTTTTCATATTCAGTTTAGTCGATGCACTGTATTCAGTTTTGGAATTAATTGATTGCCAATTGACAATCAAATAGGCAACAAGCTTGGTAATTACCAAGCACGTAGGTGCCTGTGATGTAAATGCATGCATGAAGTTTGTCCTTCCTATCGGTCTACCCTACAAAAATGGATTACAAATATCCAAACCATTTGGTAAGAAATGTATACGATACATGCGGCCAATTCATTTCTTATCACACCATTTTTAAGCTTTATACAGAGTTGGTTTTCGAGCAATTCTGTATAAATTAAGTTCCCACTTTTCACAATTTGGAATTTGATGTGGCGGCAAGTAACAAACCATGAAAACCGTGCAGAAAATCTCGGTTTCGCTGATCCAATTACTGTTTGAGACTAACAAAATGAAACAAGACAAGATCCCCTTATCCAGTAAAGAACTGCAGTTCTAGCATTCCATCAGAAATGAATTAGCATTCAAAGACAAATCAAACTATTGAAAATATAAAGTCGTAAGAAATCAAGTAGGAACAAGCACTTGTATATCATTATCAGTGTCAATACTTCGCCATGAAATGATAGCAAGTGCAAAGACCACAAGAACAAATGCCAACCAACCTGCTCTAACCATCCATCTATCACCATTTCTCTGAGATGGCACCACTTTCTTGCACTCTAAACCATCCGAAGGCTTTGTACCTTCAACGCCATCCATGTAAGATCTACCCGAATTATGAGCACTCAAAACATGATTCCCAACCTCTTCACCGGCAAATGAACAAGACCATGAATTCCTTTCTCCATTTTGTATCAACACAGACGAACATGCACTACAAATCTCTTCCCTTCCCACACCCATCTCACTCGCCACATCTTCAAACTCCTCAAAGAGCCGTCTCCCCTTAAACTTCCCATTAGAATTTATGAACTCTTCTACGGCTAGATCGTTGGTTCTCACCTTCCATCCTTCCGAGGGGGAGTACTTGTCCTCTTCTACGGCCAGATCGTTGGTTCTCACCTTCCAACCTTCCGAGGGGGAGAGCTTGCCTTGTAGACTACTGACTAGATCCCTTGGGGAGCTGTCCATCATGAGATCAACGATGGAAGGCGTGGTGGGTTTTGTCTCTAAAGATCTTCGGGTTGATATGCGAGGGTTGGATTGCTTGAAGGATTGCCAATCAAGTTGGAGACTTTTGTAACGCTCTTGAAGGTCTTGGGATTGTTGGGATCTCCTTGACATGGTGGTTTTACTGAGATTAGTGTGATGTTTTCTTTCAGAGAAGATCAGGAAATTAGAACTGTTTGGTTTAAACTTCAAAGCGGGAGTACCCACGTTTGAGTTTCACGGAGTTAATGCTGAAAGCGGTTTTTATTTAGTTTTGTAAGGGATGGGAGGAATGAATTTTGGTGGTTGTAAATATCTTGTGATGAGCGAGAAATGATGATTGATTATTAAAATCTCTTACAAGCATGAATGTTTGCGAGGAATAGTCGTTCGGAATCGATGGAAAAGATTTAGGGGGCAGTTATTATTCTACTTATTTATTTTTAATTATTAAAGTAAAAATAGAAGTGCGCAACTACACAAAAATAGAAGTGCGCAACTGCACAATTGCATATGCTAATTTACTAATTTATAGCCTGTCAAATTGAACTGATCACTTCGTGGCCCCATTCAAAAGGTCCCTACAACTGGGCCCCGCAGATGAATTGGGAAAATTTAGAGCCTTTCGCTTGGTTGACAAAATTATTTATATTTTTAGCTAATTCATTATTACAAGAGTTTAACTACAAACCTCAAATTGTTTTGCTAGATTTACCTCCCTAGGGTTTCAAGCTCCCAATGGTACTCATAATTGCAAAAATTGAACTAGAATATTAAATTAGACTAAAAAAATTCATTGAATCACATCAATTCATCAAAAAATAAATAAAAATCACTTTATTAAATCAAATAAAATTAATAGTTTATTAATTATAAAATATATTATTTTGATATTATAATATATATTAAATTTTATAATATTTTTTTAAAATTAATTATTTAAAATTATGTATTATTTTTAACTTAAATTAAAATCTAATTATCATTTAATTACAAAAATACCATCTATCGTTTCTTTTCCCAATTCTCTCCCCCATCAATGACACGCCGCCCATCTTTCACCCTCCCCATGCCACCTCTACTGCCCTGATGCCACTGATTGCCACCACCAACCCTGCCCAATCCTAATATCATCCATGCCCGTACTATCCTGATATCATCTGCAAATCAATGTTGCTTCAAAGGACACATTTTGCAACATTTGAAGTACACATTTGGAATTAACATAATCAAATCAGACAGCCATTGCTTCACAGTTTTCTCCTCTTCATCCTTGAGAACTCTTAAAAGACGTCCCATACTCGCCCAATTATCCCTCCACAAATTTTACAAGTGACGCTTTTCAAGCTTTTTAGTCTCAGGCACTCTGCTGCAGTGGAAGCCACAAGCAATACCAAAAATAAGAATCATTGGCTGCAACCAAATACGAATAAACCCGATAATAGTGCTCGGAATAAATGGCAACAAGCTTTTAGCTAGTACTGCCAGAGATCCAAGAACCATAGAGACCATTATCTTTTATGCTGCAAATACCACGCCCCACGTTAATCAGATAATGGTAAAAAAAAGTATAATATCTAAAAATAAGAATGTGGAAAAAAACTGATTCTTTAAAAATTAAAACATTTAATTATATCTCGAAAAGAACTTGCAGGTATTAATGCCAATGACAGTTTAATTTTCCAGTACCTCTCAAACATCTATCTATAGTTGTCATGAAGGATCATTGAATATGAAACCATGTATCCAACTAGAGATGAGGATGACAACTAAGTATGCGAAAAGCTATAGAAAGATATTCACAACAAAAAGAAAACTAGAATGTGGGTTAAGAGAATCCAAACAACTGTCTGTAAGCAGCAACATAACTTGCATATAAGTGTCAGGTGTCATACACACAGCTCAGGAATTCTAAGCAGCAGTAAATCAGCAGAGGAATGGGATTGGTGTTTAGCCCGAACAACTTGAGGTCGAAAAACCTCTTATCTTACGAAAGTAGATTTTATTTTTTGAAACAAAAAGCTTATCTTCAGACATAAAATGGTCCTTCGATGAAAAAGTTACCATGGATCAAACATCTAAAGTGCTACACTACAAACCTAATAACCTTAGAAAATGAACACAAGCAGGACATGTCAAAAATGTCAATGGAAAGAAAATAGTTATCTAAGACCCACCAGCATATAGAGTTAATGTCCTTGAAAAGGTTAACATAAAAGCGGAAACCCTCAGGACTTATGTCTCGGGCAAGAAAACCTACAAAAGATAACATTGATTTACAGAAAAGCTGGAAGCATAGAAAGTTCAAAGACATTATATATCAGAAGCCAAATATGTCTTCCATGAAAAGTATTAATTACCTTTAGATTCAGCAGCAAGAAGATGTTCTTTTGCCAGAGCAGGGGCAATACCTAATGTTATAGCAGCGTCACTTGCACTTATGCCCAATCGTAGGGTATCTGGCTTTGATACAAGAGTTTGTATCCTTTCAAATACCTGTCAAATTAGAAAGTGGTGCAACTAAGGATGCTCAAAAGTTACAGAACATGTTCAAAAGTTGATTAAAGCAGGACACTATATCTTCCATAACCAAATTCTATTACAACTTAAACTTCATGACCATGACTGACAAAGATTACCTCCAATCCATATGAGATTCTTAATCAACATTAAACCAGCAGCGCTGATTAAATTGAAGAGGAAATAAGTAAAACTCGAAACAAGAACAATCATGTATCACAATTACCTCCTCATCCCTATGAGATTTGCTCTGGACGACCATGACTCCACTTTCAAATTTCCGAAGCATCACAGGGCTGATAACAATAACAAAAAAATGGACTTGTAGAATGCCAGATAAAGTTTAAGTGAATAGCTTGAGCCATATGATAGTCAATTTCTTCTATACAAGAACATTCCCAATATGCTGAGATTTCAATCTCTCAAAAACAGAAATCCCAAACAAAATATAAAGGGGAGCTATTTTGTTCATACACATCTATTTTCTCCCAAATGGCACAGGCTTGTAACAAATCCTCGGGTGATATCAACTCTATCAAACAAAAATAAAATAATTATTAAATATGTTTACTTCATCATAGCAACAACCTGTCATGTGATGTAAGAGTAACCTGTTCCTCTGGCGCGATTAAAAAGACAATAAACATCAATTACTGCAATCATCCGTCCTGATCTTTCCAGTGGTACTTTCACAAAATCTGCCAACTGCCCGAGGCATTAAAAATCACAAAGGAAATGTCTTCCAATGATAAACAAATATGGATGATGAGTCTGGAATGCAAAAAAGACATCAAAAATATTCTGTTAAGGGTTCCCAATGAAACAAGAATAAGCAGCTCAATCAAACAAAAAAACATGAAATTGGTACCCTTAGGCTGCAAGCTGCTCTTTTAACAAAGAGCCTTACAGAAGCAGCCAAAACCTTTTTGACAGAGCCAGTACTTCCAAACAGTGAAACCAATTATCATAAAATTATGTCCTTTCACGTAAGGGATATATGCTACTCATATAATTTCCAGGTTCATGGGAAGTACAGTTTGCATTGGTTACAAGTAACTAAATGAACTTTTAGCTGCTCCACAGAACTTGCAACATTTTAACCAGCATAATGAACACTCTTCATTCAACCAAATTATATAACTGTCTTAAAAAGTAAGCCTAACTGATATTACAGAACAATTATTTTTTAAAGTTTTACATGTAATTTTTGAAAGTTCTTGTCCATATGTAGAAGACTCTTGAATCTTTCATAGCTAGAAGGTTCAAGAGATGCCTTTAATGAGGAGTGTAGAAGGAACTAGGGTTCAACAATGTAGAGGAGTATGGAATGGCCCCAAGGCCTTTGGGTTCCCATGTTGAATTGAGGCGCACAAGTTGAGGTTCCTTAGTGGAGATTCCCTAATTGGGGACAAGATCCTTCAAAACCATGGTGCTCTATCTATATTTTATCAAGTTCTTACTCTTATAAACAAATCATATCATTGTGCCAATTTGTCCTGACATACAATTCTATTTTTGTTGTTATCTTTCAACAATTCTTCCATACAACCTCAAAGCCTTCCACCCCTTTTAACCCTAACAAAACGAGGCATGCTTTAAACTGAAGTTTAATAAAACAAACCAAGTAAAAAGCAATATTAACCTGTCGTGATAGTTGCTGGTGATATAAAGCACCGGCTGACTCTTTGGTCACTGGAGAAACAATACCAACGCTGAGCAGCCAGTCCTGCATCTCTTGCTTGCTGCCCATTTCATCATCATTAGTGATACCAGATTGAGAACTAGGTCCCAATAAAATCTTTTGTCTCATCTTTTCCGCTAACAACACCATCTCTTTTGCCTTGCTCTGCACATGCATTCGAAGCTCCAGTAATTATATGGAAATAGGGAATGCGAGCTGAAAGGGGCAGACGAGGAAATGCCAAATCCAAGCATCAAAGCTATTTTTTCTGAATTTTTTGCAGATTTAAAATCTTATGCTGGCAAATCACAGAAACAGCAAATAGCAATTGCAGCATGATCCGCTGCTGCTCAACAAACAATACCCAACACAAAATAGCAGCAAAATAAAAGTTTCAAAGAAATAATTGTCTGGATATGATCATTCCATACCATGAGGGCACTGAGATCATGGAAAGCTTCCTGTAAGCTCCTGTCAGTGCTTTCCCACATCTCCTGCTCCTTTCTCAAAATACCAGATACCCCTGCCATCCTGATCCCACCAGTGGCTCGAGCAACATCTGCCTCTCTAAATTCCATGCCACCAGACAGCACAGTGACCTGTGCCAATGATGCACTGTCTCTTTCCCACGCTCTCGACCTCAACACCTCAATAAGTTGCCCGAAGAACCCCTCTGGATCGGTTTTACCCCTCAAAACCAGAGTAAACACAACAGATCGTGATCCATTCTCCGAAATCATCCCATCGGATGTAACAAAAACCTGAAGACGGATTCTAGGGCTAGAGAACATGGACTTAATGGATTTCTTGAGTGGGTAAATGTGGATGACGGAAGCAAGTGGAAGTGAAAATGAGGACAGCGAAGAGGAGGAAGAGGAGTTGGGATCCTGGACAAAGATGAGGCGATGGGTGGTGAGGATGAGGAGGGAGAACTTGAGAGGGGGAAAGCTAGGGTTTTCATCGCAAGTGAGGTCAACAGAGGGTTGCAATACGCACTCCACTTCAGTAGGCAAGAGGATTGGTCGTCCACTTCCAGTGAGCTCCCCGCGCGGCAACAATTTCTCTGCCATATCATCCACCACCCTGAAAGTGCCACCCCTCACGTTAGTTTGGATTGAAAAAAAGTACTTTATTCTAACAATTAGATTGCATAGTCGGACAAGGCAAGAAAAGCATGATATTTTAAAAACTAGATGGTATAAAAGATGTGGCTCATCTTTCAAAAGTAAAATCTTTACTGATTTATCCAAGAAAAAACTTGCCATTGCCTTGTCAATGGCAACAAGAATTGCAGTAATAGTTTAGGAATTCCGGTACCTCTAAAACATCTATATTTGCCAGTAAGAATAATTGAGTATGCGTGTGTGGAACACTCACGCAAGATACCCCAATACATTGAAGAAAAATAAAATTTTGGGTGGGAATTGTCTCAGACAACTGGCTGCACGCAGCAAAGAGACTTGTAGAAGATCAGGCATGACACTAACAGGCCAGGAATTCTTAACAGCAGTAGTTTCAGTTATTAGTTTGCAATAACTGAATATAGAAAAAACATCATTTTTACAAGTAAATTTCATGATCTGAAAACGCAAAACTTTTCATAACTAACCCAAATTTACATCATAACTAACTCTCTGTAAATTATAACTAAGTAAATTTCACACATTTTGTATATTTTTCATGCCAACCAACAAGACAATAATAATAGTAATAAAGAAGTCATTAACTGGAGAATTAAGAAAAAATAACCGATATAAGTATTTGATTTTCACTATTAGACACTCCTAATGATACGAACTGGAGGGTTACACTCATCTTGATCATAAATCCTACCATCAGAAATGATCTTCGGGCCCAAATTGTGATCAAGAACAATCTCAAAAATCACATCTATTGGTCTAATTTACTATCTTATCATTATTTGACTATGAAGCCATCCAATGTCTTTAGGTCCATAAATGAGCACCACAGGAACAAATTAAAAGCGTACCAACAAACATGCTCAATAGTACAACACAAGTATGAGCATATACAGACGTTCAAGCATAATATTGATTTATATAACAAACAAGTAGTGCAGACATCCTCAATAGAATATGATCTCAAAAACGAGGCAAATAATCTTTAACATCTCAGAGACTCAATCCATCAATGAAGCTTCTTCAGAAATGACACACTAACTCCAATATTCAGCATCGATCATAAACTTGAAATCTTCCCCAACAATATATACACAGATTATCTGGTAAAAATAATAAATATATATTAAAAACACAAAAAAACAGATTAATCACAAATTCGAGATCATCAACAAACAATTTGTTTACTAATCAGAGTATTTTTCTACAGGCAACAATTGCGAACAAAAGAGGCGAGATCCGCCAATCGATCGTCATTCAAGCTACCCAATCGTACTGATATTGGGTCAAATCTGCAAACCCGGGATGGGATAAAAAAGAAAAGCAATGAAGAAAATGACGAAAGGGCCACCACCGCACCTTTTTCACCACGAGCCGAGGTGGCGGTGGTCGGTCGCCGTGGCAGCCGGAGGTCACCCCAGCACCACCGTAGCCACCCCGACACGAATGGTCGGGAGGGAGGAGCCCATGTGGGCGAATCTCCGCCGCCAGCACCGGCAGGAAGAAAGGTCTGCTGCTGCGGCCGCAGAAAAGGCGGACAAGGCCGCGGAGCAAACAGCGGCGGAGGGCAATCTCTTTGCACCCGAGCCCCCGACGGCGATCCGAGGGCGGAACCCTTACTTGGACGTCGGAGACCTGGGCCGACGGGTGCCGTGGAGGCGTGGATTATGGGTAGTACGGACACCAAAATACCGGTACGTACGGTCCGGGTAGTACGTATCGGCCGATACGCTTAACATAATTTAAAATTAATTTATTTCACCTTTAAAAAAATTACCCGAAAAAAACAAACATTATAATCGTTGCAATATCGTTTCGTCGTTAAGAAAGAAATTGCTGTCATAATACATGCAAAGTGCATATATCTTGCATCTTAGTATCATTTATTTTTATACACAAGTAAACCACATGCCACATGAAATGGTTTGAAATATGATTTGATGCAAGACAGGCTCTTTACATGGTAAAAAAATATATGCATGAATGTAATATTTCTTTGCAAATAACATGAATAGAGAGGAGCATGTCTCAAACTTTTTCATGTGTTGTTATATACAGTGCAAATAAATTTTACCACTTATAAAATGGATTGCATATATTAAAGATCTTTCTACAAGGATTGTTTCAAAAAAAATACTCATGATATGTAGGGCTTAATCTAAAGCTTAAGAAAGTTAAAAGGTGGGAAAGGGTGTGCCTTTGAAGGAAAGAAAGGTCTTAGATAAACTAGTTCGAGGAGGTCTATGAAGCAGGAATTCCCCTCCAGCTCTCCTATTTCTTTCCTTCAAAGGCAAGAGTGCTCCCACTTCTATTGTATGATGGGATGGCCCATGTTGAAGCAGGAGCGCTCCCACTTCTATTTTAGATCGGATGTAATATATTGGGCCGGCTGGGCTAGCCGTCGCTGAAAGGAAGACATTATTTCAATGCCATCTAAACATAAAACTTGGTCGGTCATAGTACCCACCCATGGAAGTTGCAGAATTATTTTTTAAGATCTGGCATAAAAATAATATAAATAAAAAAATTCATAAGAATGGAAATGTAATAAAACAAAACAACATAAAAATTTTAAAAATTTTCCTTACATGTTTGAATAAAATAAAATAAAATAAAATAAAAATGAAATATTTTTTCCTACTTGGATATGTTTCCTAAATTTTTTTAAAATTTTTTATTTTTTATCAAAAATATTACTTTTTAAAGTTTTTATATAAATTTACTTTGATTAAAATTGAGATTTTTTTTTACTTAAAGTTCAAGACATACAAATAGAAGAAAATTTTTAACCTTCAAATTTTATATTTTTTTCGTGATATTTTAAGACAACCCAGCATACCGTTAACTAAATTTGGTTTTAATTACTTAAAGAAAGTGTGATATGGTGTAGAACTGTCATTTTTAAGCTCAGCAAGTCCAAGTTATATTTTCTATGATCGTATGTTCGGGCGCGGGTTCGTCCGCTGGTGCGGGTTAGAGTGTTCCCGCGTCGGGTTGGAAGGGTTCGGTGGGACCGAGGCGCCCTTGCCGCGCAAAGAGACAGCGTGAATGAGACTAAAGTGTCACAAGTATCCAATAACACTTAGACAATTCTTATGCACTCGGTGGGATGGCCATTTCGACACACACACTCGACAGGACTTCCCCAGCACTCGGCACGCAGGCTCGAGGCTGCTGGAATAGAACTGGATGGTTCGGTCACAGGTGGACAACGCTGCACTGACAGCTTACCGGGTGTGCCCAGCACTTGGCCCCGACCAAGGCTGGTTGCAGCCACACACCGGCAATCCCCTTACCCGACACTACCTCACATCTCCACGCAGGGAGGCACTCACCCACACTTGATCACTTTTGATCTGATTTTGTTTTTTCTCCCTCTACACAAGGATAACATCTCCTTATATAGACACCCGGCTGAAGTGCTGCATGCCAACACATGCACCCCTTGGTGCTTGGTGTTTCGGCTTCCACCCCTTGGTGCTTGGTGTTCCGGCTTCCACCCCTTGGTGCTTGGTGTTCCGGCTTCCACCCCTTTCCCTCCTTCCGAATAAATCTCACGTATCTTATTTCTATTAAATTAGGCATAACCACGGGTTCAACCACGACTGGCTGGGTTAACCGTCATGATTGAGCCGAGGGGTGCGGTGACAAATTTGGACGAACATCGTACTACATAAAATTTGAGCTGAAAATATATCATCTCCTTCCAATTTATACACGGACTTCATTGGTTTCTTATCATTTTAATTTCTTACTAGACTAGCTACCACATCATTGTGTAAGGAATTATACTTTTTGTCAGAAATTATTATTTAATTTATATAATTAACGAAAGGTTACACCTCTCTTTAAGATAACAACCTTCTAATAAAATGTTATCCGTCAAAAAGTGTTATTATTTGGTGATACATCCCACTCCTTATAAAAATATATGCCCAGTTGATATGTTATATTAGATATAGCATGTTACATTTGCGCGAGATAACTATGGTGACCTGGTCTAACTTGTGGGAATTAGATAATTTTTACTTTGCGATTTTATCTAGATCTAAGGTCAAATTTCTTCATCTGCATATACTAAGTAATTTTATATTGATTCATTATTTTAATTGAATAAGTTTAATCTTCATTGGTATCAGAGCTCATAAGCTCATTAAAAAAACAAACACATTATTGAATAAAATCAAATCCAAAAATTCCACATACAAAAAAAAATTGTATGGAATATTAAAAAAATTAAGAGTCATAACTTAATTAAATTCAGATATATACACGAATTCAAGATGACATAATTCAAAATTAACAGTCATAACCATTAATTTAATATTTGATTATAAAAAAATAAGTCATATATTATCTCATTAATCCAATTTTTTAATCTAGAATCCAAATAAAATTAGACAATTATGTACATTTATCGAATTTTAGATAATTAGATCGACAATTTAAAGTGGGCATCTAGACAAAATGTCCAACTTTTCACATCAGACGGTCATCTTGTATGATTTTGGAATGATAGACAAAGATTATTGTGTTTATGTCAAATAACATAATAATTTGTATGTTATGTTTTCTTTTTTTGCGGATGACATTTTGATGACATCAAATAATAAGGATTTTCCCCTTACCGTTAAAGAATGATTATCTTCACATTTTAACAAAAATGATACAAGAGAAGCTAAATATATATTTTGTGTAAGAATTCAGTAAGATTGTTCTAAGAAATTGATCGTTCTTTTTCAAGAGCCTTACATAACAAAAGTCTTTAAATGATTCAACATGCTTAATTGTAGGCCAATTGATACACCAATTGCTAAAGGTGAATCTTTAACCCTCAATATATGCCTAAAAAAAAGAAGAAAAATAATAAATATCTAAAATTTCATATTGAAGTGTAGTAGGGAGTTTGATGTATGCAATGATCCGTAGAAGGCCTGATATTGCATATGTTGTTAGATTAATAAGTAGGTTTCAATCAAATATGAGTATGACACATTGGAGAGCTATTAAAAGGATTTTGAGATGCTTGAAAGGAACCGTAAATTATTTCTTTTGTTATCAAGGAGAGAACTTACGGCTTGTTGGATATATGAATTCCAATTGGGCGGGTGACTTTGATGGAAGAAAATCAACAATAGGATGTGCATTGTTGCTAAACGAAAGAGCTATTTCAAGGGCAAATGAGAAACAAACGTGCATTGCAATATCTACTATGGAAGCTGAATTTGTCTGTAAAACCCACAATTCAAGTCAGGGTTTTATATTCAGAACTGGTCAGTTCGATCGTTATTTTCGAGTTGAGTTAGTTTCAGAACACGTGTACTGAGCCAACGCTAGTCGTGTATATAAGCTATGAGGGTCATACGTACCCAAGTATATGATGATAACGTCATGAATACACCAGAACAGAATGAGTTATCAGAATATAGAGTATGCCAGTTGTTTTTTTTAATTTTTATATATAGTGGATCGTCAAATTAGTTTTAGGCCGTTTACCACGTTAGGTCGCGTTACGGGTAGTTGAGTGGGTTGATAGTTCTAGAGCATATCATTATGATGTTTTGGTGTTTATTTGATTTTACGGGATTTTTTCCGTTTTTTCTGGATTTTTTTAGGATTTTCTACGACTTAGTTATTATTCTTGACTCGAGCTGGACACGAGTCAACTATTATTTACGATATTGCCACCTAGTTGTTTTTCTCACCCCGACCCATTCTTCCTCGCCCAAACCCTTCCCCGCTGCTGCCCTTGTCCAGCATCGCCGTCGCTGCTTTCAACGGCGCCCGACCGTCGATCGTCGCCGCCCAACTCCGCCACGGTGTTGCCGTGCCGCCCTGACCAGCCCCGGCCACTGCCAGGCCGCCATGACGCCGGAATCGCCTCGCCTAGCATCGCAGCTACATTTCGGTCGTGTCGCCGATTCCGCCGCCGGCGATCATCGCCACGACGATCAGGTGGTCGCCTCGGCACCCTCGACCACCCAGTGACCCTTCCTGACCGGAGCGGAGGCCGTCGCCTTCGTGGCCGGTCGGATCTAGCCACCATCACCGCCGGCTTAGTTTTATGCATTTTCCGGCGAGCCGCCACCTCCGTTGGCTGTGTCGACCTCGTAGATGAGTCAGGCTCGCCAAGTTAGTTCTAAGGGTACCCAACACGACCACTTTCCGGCCAGTAGACGCCGCCGGCGACTGTCGCCAGAAAACCGCCGAAAGCTGCCAGAAAACCGCCAAAAACCGTCAGAAAACCAGAATTTCTGGAATTTGCCGAAATTCACCGGATCTTTCGCGCGGCTCACCCGAGCTTCGGACGCCGATGAGCGCCGAATTTGAGCTCCGAGACACACGACGAAACCTTAGCCGTCGTCGATTGCCGACTACGTGAGGTATAATTACCTCCGATTGAGTTATTTAAAATTAATGATGATTGTTAGTATAGCATGTTAGAATTGAGTAGTTGTCATGATGAATGCCAGACTATAAATGAAGTTACATGATGTGATTGATAGTGCATGGAGGATAAGTAATCTAGTGAGATAAGTAAATATGAGCATGCTAATCGAGTATGACGTAACTTAGAAAAACAGTATAAAATTGGTATGAATAGGATGACTTAGAATTATTTTCACATTATGATTACTTGACTGTTGATGGATGTTATTCGTATTGTGTGATGTTTATTGAGTTTGATGCATCATTTAGTTAGCGGGCGTTAGTATTTAGTTTTGATGTGTAGGTATGGAGTAGGAGCTTGCCGCCTAGGCGCGATGACACTCTTGGAGCTTCTACCAGGTTTGTTTAGGACTCGTCTCTATTTTACGCTATTCTATTGTATGTTTATTTTATTATTTGCAGGACGGGTTAAGTGGCGTTTTATCGGATCCCACTTAACTCGGGTCATTTAACCGAACAGTTTTCCGAATTAATAACCCCTCGAGGATGAGATCCCTCGAGGATGATTTCGAAAACAAGATCCACCACAAGTTGCCTTCGGGCCTATTATATAATCCCTCCCCAACCCTATATATATATATGTAGTTTTCGCGTTTTCAGTGAGACGAGAGATGGAGAAACCGACTGCACGTACCATGAGCGGATGTCGTGACAGTCAAAGCGAGCTCTGGATTAGTGCCAGTGGACTGTTCCATTCCCGAGGGATCCTGACAACTCTGCGTTTGAGTTCCTCACACCCGGAGAACGTGGAGGTTTACAGGTACTGTTTAGTACAGCGCATGTCCGGACTTGTGGTTCAAAGGGTACTAAAGGCGACTGCCTAAGAGTACTCGGCCTTTGTGCTCAAGGCCAGGAGAAATATGGAGGTAAGGAGAGGGCTTAGGATTTGAGACCAGAAAATGAAGTAAGAAAATGTCGAGAGCGGCACCAGCAGTAGATCAGTAAGTTCGGGATGCTACCGGGTCTGCAACCCAGTGGCTCCGCAGTAGTGCCCTTCAGAGTGTTCACGTTGAGTATATGATGTTTTCTTTCATATGAGAGTTTGCTCTCATAGACAGCTTGTTATAGTTATTTTATTTTTCGGACCAGTAACACTTGTTACTGACGTATTTTTATACTATATGTAAGTAATAATCACGAGTTGGAGGAGCTAGTTTGGACGGAGGAGCAATGAGGTCTTGTACACACACATGTTAGATTTCTGAATGTTTAATATTGTGTTATTATGTTATTATATTGTGAATGACATGTTCAAATGCATGAGACATAATAGAATGTGAACATGATCAAAGATGTGCAGCAGAAGCGTGGTGGGTTGAAACCCCAACTTCAGAATGAATTCATAATATGTTAAATTTTGTGTGAATGAAATTATGGATGCATGTGTATACATTTATATATATATATATATATATATATATATATATATTATTTTGACAGGGTGTGCTTATAATTGCACTTTTAGGGGAAACCCTGTCTATTTTATTTCAGAATTTTTATCGTAATTGTAATGATGTGAAATTTAGGTTGCATGTCATCCATGTAATATCATGTTAGGGTTTCATGCATTTATCCATGCATGACAAGTCGTAACTACATTTTAAGACGTCGAGATTAGATCCGCACGACTTAGATTCGAGTTAGCCGACCTAACTGGGGCCTGTAACATACCGGTTCGATTCACAAGCGTGAACCGGATTTGGGGTGTTACATTGTCACTTGAGTGCAACTCAACAAGTTGTTAGTTATGTAAATTCCTCTAAAATTTGGTAATTGTCACAAATGCTCAAGAGTCGATGACAATGCATTGTAATAGTCAAGCATCTATTGCTTATACGAAAGATCTTAAATATCATGAAAAAATTGAACATATTGTTATCAAGTACAATTATGTGAAGGAAATTGTATCATGAGGTAAAGTCATCTTACAGTATTTGAACACACATCAAATGTTGGCCGACCCGTTTACAAATCCAATAGGTCAAGATGTATCTAAATCTCATGTTAAGACAATGAGATTATGCTCTATGTAAGAGATTGTTATACTTCGTGATATAAGTCAACATTTATCGACAATTTGATTATTGATTTTATTCTATATTTATATGTTACAAATACTAAGATGTTCGGTATGTTAATGAGAGAGAATGACTTACTCACCTAAGCATTCACCTATTACATTTATGTAACGAAGAGAGGTAAGACAATTGTTTAGTTTCAATAAAAAATATCGTCGCCTTGATATGAGTCAAGATAAAATTATTTTAATATAAATGATTGAAGGAAATAAGTTTCTTGAACCCGTTTAAGCCATATATGAAATTAGACATGCACATTGGTGTGTTTTACACGTTTGGTTGCTCATGCACTATTATTTTAAGTTAACTATTGAGAAGTGACAAATGGATTAAAATTTGTATAGTGGTTTTGATAATGACATACGACTTATACAATAGGTTTTTCACCATAACATGTGATTCATACTACATATGCTAAGTCGACCAATATAGGTAATACATGAAAGATCCATGCTTCCTTGTTATGTGAGACCTTTGAAGTAAGCTTCAAATATGTCTTTATTACTTTCGACTATTTATACCCTTTCATGTAAAAATATTTAATACTTTCTCATGTTGCTTAAAGCCACAAGTGATTTGGACTTGTAAGGCATGTTAGGAAAGCATGTTTTTATTGACAAAGAATATTTGAGTGCAAAGGAAAGACTATTAAAGTATGTCCAAGGTGCATCTAATTATACTCTATGAATAGGATATAACGTGGATATGAGTTATGAAGTACAAATGCATTGAGGGATAACATGACTCTACGATTAATAGTCTAAAGCATATCGAGAACACTGACCGCTATATAATCCTAACAAGTTTATACTTCGGCTCCACCTTATCCGTGTCCTCAACGACCTCACAGGTTCGTCTAGGTATGAATATGTGAGAGTTATTATGTATGAGTGAGAGGTTATGGTATGGAATGTATGTCTATGACAAACTATTTATTCACCCATCATGTGTAAGTAATAGATATTAAAAATTAGTATTTAATTTCTATTATTAACAAAAGGTTGCATCTATCATAAAGCTAATAACCTTTTGATGAAAAGTTATCAGCCAAAGGCAACTCCTCACTTTTGATAAATATATGCGTCTGATTGATACGTTATGATGTGATATAGCATGTTACATTCACGTGAGATAACTATGACGATCTAGTTTAACTTGTGGGAATTAAATAATTTTTGCTCCATGATTTTATCTATACTGGAGATCAAATTTCTTTTGTTATGTATATAAGGTACGTAATTTTATATTACTTCATTATTTTGATTAAAGAAGTTTAATCTTCACTTTCAAAAAGCGAGAATATAAAAAAACTTTTTAACCAAAGTGTAATTTTTACAAAAAAGAGGATTTTTTTATATTATCAGTCATAAAAAAATCTAATATAATTACTAATAAAAAAGATATTATAAATTGTATCTAATACTCTTATTTGAAAGAGAAATTAAACATTTTTTTTTCTAAATTTGATCGTTGTTGGCATTTGGCCAAAACGGCCCATGGTCATGGCGGCTAAGGTTGGTTGTCTCTATCTGTAGCCATGGCCAGCCCAGCTGTCTCTAGCGGATATGGCTTAGACAAGCCAACTCTAGCTATGAAGTGGCCGGATTGGTTGTCCCAAAGGTTAGGGCCATCAAGTCCAAAGGCCAAATTTAATGAGAGGCAATTAGATAGAGCTGTAGCTGACTAAATCTAGCTCCGAGAGGATCTGACCACATAACCATGGGCAACCAAACGTGGCCACCCTCCAAAGCCTGGCAGCCCCGGCACATCAATGGCAGGTAGGTTTGTCATAAAATCTAATAAATTATATAAAAATTTTAAATAACAGCCTTATTAAGAGTAGTGTGTGATATATATATATATATATATATATATATATAAAATATTTTTTAAAAACTAATTCATATTTATTGTATTTTATTATAAAATTTATCATATTATCATCAAGAGAGTCAACCACACACTCTCTCGTATACAAAAAAACTTACCCTTTTTTCCATAAAAAAATCAATAAAAATTAATTACATGTAATCGAAAGTACTTGTGTAACACCCGTTTCGGCTCACTCGTAAACCGACCCGGAAATGTCACCGGCGA
>JAURVB010009774.1:0-11321 GCA_033002965.1 Piper betle | reverse complement strand
CAATCCCCCCTTCCCGCCCGCAGCTACTGCCCGCTGCCCCCTACCACGACCACCACCATCCCTGCGAGCTTCCCCGCCACGACTCCACCCCTATCTTCCGCCCCTATTGGCCCGCCGCTGCAGCCTGCGCCCCCGCTGTCCCCCACCCCCGGCCACACCGCACACCCCCGGGTGTTTCTCCCCCCCGCCGTGTGGGCACGGCCGGCGGCAAGGTCGCCGGCGATGGGCTCGCGCGGCAAAACAGAGGGTGGGGGGATTGTGAAGGGAAGAAACATGGGAGACTCATGATTGATCAACTTCGTAATAAAAACTTGATCGATCCCGAATCAGAGTTAAATTAAAAAAAAAATTTCGTAATAAAAACTTGACTCGATTTCGACTCGAGTCAATAGTATGAAATAAATATAAAAATATAATAAAAAAGTTTGACCCGAGTCGGGATATTTTAAATATTTATTTTGTAATAAAAAGTTGACTCAAGCCGGGATCGAGTCAAGTTTTTATTACTGAAATAAATTTTAACTTGACTACGATTACTAATTTCGTAATAAAAACTTGACTTCGATTCAATATTATTAAATAAATCCAAAATTTTTTTAATATTTTTTCTATTTATTTCATAATATTTACACGAGTTAGGAGCGAGTTAAATTTTTTATATTCTTTATTTTAATTTTTTTAAAAAAATTATTTCGATAATATTAACTCGTGTCGAAAATGAATTAAGTTTTTATTTTATGAGTATTTTATTTTTATTTTTTTTAAAATTTATTTCGTAATATGAGCTCGAGTAAAGTTTTTATTATGAAATTGTAATCAAGTCAAGTTAAAATTTATTTTGTAATAAAAACTTGACTTAATCCTGACTCGAGTCAACTTTTTATTACGAAATAAATTTTAAAATATCCCGAATCGAGTCAACTTTTTATTGTATTTTTTTATTATTTATTTCATATTATTGACTTGAGTAGGGATCGAGTCAAATTTTTATTACGAAATTATTTTATTTTATTTTTTAATTTGACTCGAGCCATGATCGAGTCAAGTCTTTATTACGTAATTGCCATCGCGAGAGTCTCCCTGTTTCTTCGCCCCCGCCCCTCTGTTTTGCAGCGCCGAGGCAGCGGGCGGGAAGGTTTGGAAGGGGGGCGGCGGGCGGGGTGGGGTGGCGGCGGCCGGGGGTGGGGGCTGGAAGGTAGGGGGTCAGCCTTCTCAATAGGCGCAACAAGGCTGTTGTTGTCTTCGACTCTATCCCCAAGCGGCATGCATGGATCCAAATAGGTAGGGGGTCAGCCTTCTCGGCATTCCATCAATAGAAAGGCTACGAAGCTCTTGCCAATTGCCGGAAAAGTGGTACAACCAATACAGCTCCAATATGTTTATTAAGTAATCAATACATCTTTTGTCTTCATTTTCTGGGTGCACCGGCTGATCGGAGATGGGTCGCTTCCGTCTCGTCATTAGTGCAGGTGCCCTCATTGCTGCAGTTTGTTTAATTCGCTACGCCGGCCGACTCCTCCCACGTCCCTCATCTCCGCCTCCGCCAGCCCCGGCCCCTCCACCACCTCCTCAGCTCAGTCCCGGCCCCTCCACCACCTCACTCATCTCGGCCTCTGCCAGTCCCGGCCCCTCCACCACCTCCCTCATCTCCGCCTCCGCCAGTCCCGGCCCCTCCTGCAGTGTATGATGATGACCGTTTATCTTCGTTGCCGATCGAAGTCCTGAAGATAATAATAGATTTCTTGGATAATGAGAGCATCGGGCGGCTGGTTTATGTTTCTACATTCTTTAGAGATCTCATCAATGAGCTCAA
Source organism: Piper betle (assembly GCA_033002965.1). Lineage (NCBI taxonomy): Eukaryota > Viridiplantae > Streptophyta > Magnoliopsida > Piperales > Piperaceae > Piper > Piper betle. Next base: position 9,508 of record JAURVB010009774.1, on the reverse strand, counting down.
GCCACCAAACGTTGATGGCGAATTTCCATTCAATTTGCAGTTCGATGTGGATGATTTGGATTGAGGTTTTGCAGGTTTCTTGATGTGTACCTGGTAGTGAGTGATGTGCGTTGTGGATTGTAATTGTGGAGTGATGTGCGTTGATGTTTGGAGTGTAATTGCATAGAAACTAATGGAATAGATGAATAGAACTCTCGTTTTTCATATCTTCTTCTTCCTCCACTATTTCGCGTTTTTGTTTTCCCGCCAAACTTTCCTCCCCGCAACACCCTTCTCCTCCACGGGCGGCGTCGGAACGGTGCCAAACTCGCAGGCTTCGCTACGCGGGTCTGTGACCGCATACCCGCGAAAGAACCGCCCATTACGAACGAATCCTGAATTCGATCCGAATACCCGCCGGAGTTGGAATCGTCGCCGCCGACTCCGGGTCGCCGCCCGTTCATCGCCGACTTCCGGCCGATTAGGTGGAAAGCCGGTCGCCGGGCAAGTTGTCGACGAAGAAGTAGGGTTTGCCCATGATGCTCGAAGATTTCCATGGCGGTTCCCTACCTTCCGATCTCCCCGTTCCCGGTGTGTATGCTTGATCGTTTGTTGGTTCATTTGTTCTCTTTTTGTTTCTTGGTTATCAATGCATCTTTGTCCTCATTTTTTTGGTGGAAATCGATCTAGAAATAGCCAATTTTTGATGCGTTTTACTGGTTGTCTTGAATGTTTGACAGTTTAATTTGTCTTTATTCGGATTATTTGGTTCTTCTTGATTATTTGATAGTTGAGTTTGTTTTCTTTTCGTCCCTTTTCTTTTGTTCTTTAATTTCCTTTGGGTTGAGAATCGATGTAGAATAGAAACTTTTTGATGTATTTTTTAGATGTTTTACATCTTTATTTTGACGTATTGTTTAGGTGTTTTGAATCGAAATGGTTGTGGAGTGGTCTTTGATCATTAGTTTTTTATTTTTTTTCATTAATTACCTTTTTAGGCTTTTTATAGGTTGCGTTCCTAATGTTAATGGTTAATTTGGAGCAATAATGAATTGATACTCATTTGATGATTATATGAAGTTTAATGCATTTAAAATAAAGTTTTGATTCAACTTTACGTGATGACAATCAATATGCATCGATACAATTACTTATGCTTCTTCTTTTTTAATTTTTTAATTTCTAATTTTTTAATTTTACTATTTTAGAGTTTTCTATTTTGCCTTTATTGATGTGGTTAGAACAACGCGGACTAATGAGTTTCCTCCCTTCCCCTTTTTTTTTCTGAAGAATTAGAAAGTTTACTTACTCTTTGAGAACGGGTGATCCAAAGCCTCTAGTGATGTTTTGTTTTTTGTATTGGCTGTGCAGATCTTTACACAGTCTAACCCCTGCTTTTGCAGGGAAACCAATTTGACTAGCCGTCTAACCATAACATCATTCTTGGATAAATTTATAGTTTAAATAGATAAAGTTAAATTGAAAAAGCAGAACCTCTATTAGTTTCACAAAAGGCAGAGTTTGTAGAATGAATGAATTGGAGTGAAGCTTGGTGAGTGGTTCTCCTGATGGTGCAGGCCATGAGCATGGACCTAAATCATTCTGAGAGCTTCAGGTTTTAGCCGCAATAGACACCATTGAAATGAGTGGTGGTGTTTTCAGTAAAGTTAATAACTTACGGTTCCTAATTTCTAATGTTGTCGCAACTTCTAGGAGTGCCAGATTTCAAGAAGGAAAGCTGTCCTCTGTTGGGACTTCATCAACAAATTCATTTAACAACATGCATCCTCATTTTGTTCTTTACATGACGGGTGAACTTCATGAGCGAGTGATGAAATCTTTTGGAAGTAGGGAGTTTTCAGCAGCCATAAATGAGGCTTTAGATCCATGTATTGCTTCTAAGCTACCAAAGAAGGAGATTGACTTGAAGTTTGGTTTTAACAACTTCTTTCCAAAAGGTATAATTCTATGTCTGAATTAGGTCGCCCTAAAATAAAATTTATGAAGTTTAACATTCTGTAGTAGCACACTCCATACTAGGTAGCCGTATCTTTTTTCCTAATTTAATTTGTCTGTTCCTGATGCAAATGAAGATTATGGTCGTTCTGTTAAACAGGATCGCTTCACATCAGGTGGTTTTGAAGAAATTGATGATCTTGAGGAAGACTTGTTGCCGAGTCAGAAAGATCATGCATCTGAGGATTTATTTCTAGAAATTCCTCACGGTCATGAAAGTGACAGTAGCTCAAGAACTGATCCAGATGACTGGGGCTTACTGAATTGTCGTATATTAGGGAAGGTTTTTCATTTCAAGTCATTTGCCATTTCTGCTGCTACCCGTAGGTTTTGGATCAGTGCAGTAAAGGCCTTTTGGAGTGTGTCTAAGCACGTTGATTTTTCATTTATTGGTCCTACTTCTGATGCTATCTACAACATTATATTGTTGGGGGGTTTTTTTGATTATTTATATTTGACGTATGTGCTGAAAGCTTGAAACAAAAATTCTCTTTTTATTTTATTGTTGATATTTGAAAAGATTTGTTTCTGCTAAGGCTCTTCTCCAGTAGTTTATGATAATTTTCTTTCATTAAAGTTTTTCTTTTCCTCTTACTATCACTATTTGATTTTCAGTTTGTTTTCCTAACCATGTAGTTGTATTCTTGTAAATGGTTGATTCCTAAACATGAGTTCGCTTTTTTAATATTAAACTTTGTGATCAAGTCAAGTTCATTGTCATTTTTATTGATCAAGCATCAGTTTTAAGGAAGCTTTTGTAGTTTTATTTATATTAATGACCTGGGACTTGTGGAGCAAATGGATTGGTAACATCTGTCTGGAAGATCGACATCACTTTGCAATGCATAAAAGTTGTGAATTAGCTCTGGAAAAAAAGTTGTGAATAACAGTTACTAGAAATGGAATCTTGCTCATTTTATTAACTTTTGAACGGATATTTAAAACTTTCTGTGTTTCTTCAGAGAATTTTTTCCCCCTGTTTCTTGGTTTATAGTATGTCACTTAATTGTGCCTTTGACATTTTTTTTTCATAAATTCCCTTACAGCTTGGTTGTGATAAATGTTACTGCATTTGAGGATATTATTAAATCATTCTCCTCTATATAATCTGTAGACATACGAGAGAGTGGCCATTTGAGAGAATCGCGGAAGTGAACTAATTCGGAGGCAGGCATCCCGTGGATAGAAGTCCAGGTGATTCATGCGCTTAAATAGGGAGTCTTAAACAAGTGACTGCGAGAAGCTATACTCGAGATCTTACTGGGATTTTGGCAGTCATATCTATGATCCGGCAAATAAAATTAATTTCTTGTCTAATAGAAAATTTATGGCTGCCAACTCACTTTAGCAAACTCCTTACAACTGTGGAAAGTTGTTTGGTGAGAGAAAGACTTCTGTAGTTCTGTTGTAAGATGCTTATTTGAGAAGATGGCTTAACCAGAAATCTGAGAACAGATACATGAAAATAGAGGCATATCTGGCTTTATATTTGGAAGGCATCATGACGAAAAAAACATTTGATTTTTTTTTGCTCCAAAGGTGTTGTCCTTTGTTTGAAACCTTTGCACTATAGTTTATCTTTTCAGGATTATCTTTCGGTGATATTTGCCTCTGCCAGTTGATTTTTTCTTTTTTATTATTAACAAATTGTAGTTTTCCACCGTTCAGGTGAGCGTGCCCTTGAGCAGGTCAAGGCAGCGACAGGTCGAGAAGGGCAAGATTTCTGCTGCCGGAGGAGCAGTTGCCGAGTGATGACGTCAAGAAGGGGGAGATTGTGCTGGAGAATGGTGAGGTCAGTTCAGGGAGGTGGAGGAAGGGGGAGTTGGAGAACGGAGAGTTGTCCCTGAAAAATGGTGGCAAGAGGAGGATGCAAAGGGGCTTGGGAATGGGGATTTCGTTCCAGATAAGCGGAGAAGAAGCAAATTGGAGAGAACGAAGGCACTTCGAGGAGAATAAGGGAAAGACGGATTCTTCTCGGAAAAAGTTCAGGGAGAAGGAGAGATTGCACCAGAGAGCTGCAGTGCAAATGATTACACTTCTTGTTGCAGAAATCAGTCTTCTTCTTCCTCCAAGAGGGGTGCTTGTAAATTGTCTGCCAGTAGCAGGAAGAGGTCCTGTTCTAGGTGGGATTCCACAAGCGAAAAGGATTTCTCCAAGAGTGGCAGCTCAAAGGGAGATGAGAAGTTGGAGCCAGCCAAGAATCCGCAAGTACCACGGTGAATACAGCCATACATCTGGTTCTAAACGTTGGAGGCTGTCAGTTGATGACCATTCTTCTAGCCATTCAGAGAAGCTGCATTCACGTTTATCAGGGGAGAAGCCGTATAAGAATTCTTCTTCATCAACCAAAGTTTCCTCATGTGGCAGTTACGAGTCTTACAGGCACCGTGATCCGTTGTCTTCAAAGGGAACCCAGATAAACGTGGGAAGGGCCCAGCTTATTCTGAAATAGAGCAGTCTCCCTGTGATCCAGCTAGAAAAGCTGAGCATAGAGATCGCAGCAGCCGAAGCCACCATGACCGTGACAGCTCAGAACATTCCTTGCGGTCTCCACTTGATAAATCTGGGTCTCGACCGTCACGGCAAGAGTCCTGTTCACTTTGAGCAATGTCCTCTTGAGAGAAATCGCAACTTTAGGTCTTGAGCCTCTCCAGCTGATCCAGGACATGTTTCGGGATGTTTGAGGAGTGATGGGAAGACTAATGGAAGCAGTGAAGGGCAAGAAAAGCAGCACAACTGCCCTGATGAAAAGACAGCAATGGCGGTGGGCATGCCTCACATAAAGTTCCACTGCTAGACACACTCGTAGAAATAACGATTCTTCTGAGAAGTGCATTGAAAATCAATCTCTCAGGGATAAGGATATTCAAAATGATGTTTCTGACAACCACGGATGCTGAGGATCACTATGAGCTTCCTTCTATTGGGGAAGATATGGGCATACGCAACATGCCTCTTTTAACGTATGAATCGTGACATAGACAAATAATTTTAAAAATTTATTAATCATAAAAATAAAATTTAAGTTATAATAACATGTCATGATGCATTAGATAAATGAACTACGTGAACACAAAATCCCACAGCCTTTGACCGTTTCTCATAGTCACGTTTACAACACAGAGTATAAAAAAATTCTAATTTATTTATCAATTCAAACCTAAGTGTAAAAGAACCCAATTGCACTTTTAATTCTAAGTTTGAAGTTGTTCACATGCGGTCACAAAATCCTATTGGTGATAAAATTACTAAATCATTTAATTAAATAAAATAAGTCAATATAATCCCTATTATTATTTTATGAGACTTTTAGTAATTATAAGCCTATGTCAAGCTCTAATTATGCAGGGAGGGGTGGTCGCCCCATCCAGCTCCAATCCTATGTATGCGTACATATGCTACGTGGCCCATAGCATGTAGTTACCGATATTTGCTATTGATTCACCCTCTCGGTATCACAAGTGCATAATGAGTTGTCTTGCACCACGTCATGCACCCTTTTGGCATGGCGGCAAGTATTTTATCTGTCAAATAAATTTAAAAATGCAGCCTCATGTCGGACTGAGTTAATTTCTTTACCCTGACTGCACTCGGTGCATGGTGGTCGAATCTGGGCTCAGGCCGACTAGGGCTGTCAAAAGGGAATATACGACATTTTAAATAATTATACGGACCTGGATAGTTCGCAAGTGAACTCGCAACCTCGAGAGACGATCCTAATTTGAACGAGAAAATAAAATTATGCATAAGTATAATTTTATTTGAGTAGAAATGCATATAACTAAAATGACGTAAGTATATTATTATTAAAACTTGACAACATAAAGCATACAATATTCAACAATATTAAACATTAAGTTCTCAACATTTACAACAAGTCTAGTGATATGATTAATTATTCATGTGACGTAACCATTTAAGTCATACTTTACATTTTAAATTAATTATGTAAAATCACGATTCACACTTAACTAATGATAAAATTATTATTAACTTACAAACAAGTATTTAATTACTATTATTAGTATATATTCCTTTGAGATGGTAATTACTTAACCAACGATCTTGACGATTAAGTTTACAATTTTAATCTTTAATCACTATCATTATACGTTGCAATTTAGTGAGTACTAGATACTTAATTCATTAAATAAAAGCTTAGGTATACCTATAATAATTTATTCACGTTTTACCAATTCTAAATATTTAACAGGCAATTAATTAAGTCAATTCTATTAACTTATTTAAAATAATTTGTATCATCCTAATTCAAGGATACTACTAATAAAATTATTTTAAATTATTCAACTCAATAATTGTTCAAATCTTTATTAATTTTACTGCCAGCTACTAAGATTCAACAGTGATGTTTCTTATACTATTGTATTTTAATAACCTATTTTCTTAACATAATCGATTAATTATCAACATGACCAATTTTTATTAAACTTGTGCTTAAAGTTAAACTTGTTAAATTAACAGCTAAACCCTTTAACACAAGTGATCTTCGTGTATGTCATGCAATAACATGCTTAACAGTTAAACACCATGCACAACATACAAATAATAAACCAAAATTTCAATACGCATACTGTTTATTTATAATATTTAACATACTCAGCATTAAACTATTTAATATTATAAAACATACTATTTATTAATATAATAAATATCACTATCCCAACTCAATAAGTTCATAACAAAATGCAAACTAACCGCCTTGATTTAACTATAGAGAAATTAATAAATAGTAATACTTAATATGTTACCTAATCCTTACATTAATAGATTTATAAAATTAATCTATTTACCTACACAATCCAAGACAGTAACTTAACAACCAATAATTACTCACATAAAATATATACATGAACATCTATGTATATATACCCACAACACATACTAATAAATGATCACATGTACGTTATTTATATGTGTTTGTACATATGGAATATAAGTATACCTTCACCAAAATAATTTAAATAATATTCTTTTACGAATACATACTTTATATTATCAAACATAAATTTTATATATATATATATATATATATATATATATATATATACACACACACACACACCCTAAATGAAATCACAATATAACTATTTAATTTGTTATGATCAATTACGTATTCATAATACATACCGACATGCTCAGATATTTATAACTCAATTAAAATCCGTGTACCACAAACACATAAATCAGCGACAATAATAAGTAAATAATTTAGTTAATCACATATAAATAATATAAAGCATGCACTCATCCAAATTAGTCAATATAAGATAATAACCACATGATCAATTATTACCCATATCACTTAATTTAATTTAACTCAATCTGTATTCATTAATATGAATTAATTAACATTTAATTAGTCATTAATCAAACTCATGCAATAACTCATGATAAATTCACCCATGCACGTCCAAACAAGGAAAACATATGCTCATCCTTTGGCTTTAAACAATCACAGCAACCCAACTTAACAACCACAAGCCTTTATACATCTCCCTTCTACTCAAATCCTATAAGAACCTTGGCCATGCAACAACACAACTTAATCAGCCACCCCTACCAGACAGATCGACGTGAACCCAAAATAACAATGCAATGATAAGGTAGGGATGATAAAAATCACCACAACATCAAGGTCGCTGCTTGCAGCAACATGGCTGCGCGCATGCAACACCAGGTGGGCATGTTGTGCTTCCTTCACCAACATAAACTCAATCTAAATCATACAGAAACCTAGATTCCATACTACATCACAACTTAATAAACCATACTTTTAATTCTCAGCAATTAACTACCAGCCCTGTGAACGCGAAACAAAAACAGCAACCCAACAACACGTCAACAAGGAAGACAAAGTGCTGCAAGCTATTGAGTTTCCCTCACCCATTCGTATTGGAAGAACTCAATTGTAAGTTTTGGCTTTTCGTTTATTAGACTAATGGTTGGTGTTTCGTATACCTATGTGTGATTTCGTCATTTTCTATAGAAGTTTAATGAGGTGACTTCTAGAATTCTACTCATATTCTTCTATATAAAGGAGAACTCTGTTGATGTTAAACAGCACATCCTCTTGAGAGTTTTTGAACATATTTGGCTCATAAATGGAGAGTTTGGAGAAGTTTTTCATTATCTCAAGTTGAAGTCAGGGTCTTAATCCAGGGTATGAGGTTGATCCAATTATCTTTTGAGGTGTTGTTAATTTCTTAATTTCTCATATATTGTATTTCTCAAGAATTGTATATTTTTAAATCTTGTTATTAGTCTGATTTGTATTAGGAGAGTTTTGTCAAACTTTTATTCGATACTTGATTGTAAGTGATTTTCTTAGTCAAAGTTGATTGAGTAGGTTAGTTTTCTTTTTCTAATTTGGAAGAAAGTTCCATTCATTTTTTATCTTGGTGTCTCTTATTCATCTTATATTTGTTTTCATTTCATCTTGAGGGGAAATATTTTCTGGGTTGTTTCTACTGGAGTGTCTATTTCCCAACAAGCGGTATCAGAGCTTTGGTTCGTGTTTTGGGTCTTTTGTTTGTCATGTTTTTGGGTGGTAACCTTTTGTGTCATGATGAATGATGAGAAACATGTTAAGATGGTCGCCCTTAAAGGTAAGTCTAATTGGCATTACTGAAAGGGTTTATATGATCCAATTCGCTGGTCTTGTATAAGCTCTTGTGACTAGAATAAAGACATCTAAGGAACTTTGGGATAAGCTCTTGTATATGTATGAGAGAGACACTCTTGGAAACCGAATTTGCTGGTCAAAAGGTTGATGAATCTTCGGTATAAGGATGGGACAGAAGTCAATGACTACATCAATGAGATGCAAGGTATATTAACTCAATTATCTAGTTTGAATATGCCTCTTGATGATGCTTGGCAAGCTTGTCTATTATTGAATACTTTACCAGAATCTTGGGAACCTTTAGTTATTTCCTTGAATAATTCTGACAAGCAGCTGACTTTTGATATGGTTTCAAGTTGTCTTTTGAGTGAAGAAGTGAGAAGGAAAATATAATAAGTAACCTTCTCTAATTCCTCTCAATCTTTGGTTTCTGAATTTAGTTCTCGGGGAAGATCAAAGAGTAGGAATCCAAGTGGAAGAGATAAGAGTAGAGGAAGGTCTAAATCCAGAAACAAGGCCTTCAAGTGCTTTTATTGTGATAAAGCCGGCCATAAGAAGTAGAATTGTTACAAATACAAGAAAGATCTAAGAAATAGTAAGGTGTTTGACAATAAGAGTGAAGATGATAATACTGCCAATGTTGCAACAGAAGATATACTAATCATACTTGATGATGGAAATGATTGTTTGACAACTAATGATGATATTAGTTGGGTGATTGGTTCTAGCGCATCGTTTCATGCTACCCCATGTAGAGATTTCTTCAACACCTATGTCACAGCTGATCTAGGTGTGGTGAAGATGGGCAACAATGAGACTTCTAAAATTATTGGTCATGGTGATGTGCATATTGTGACAAGATTCTGGTCC
>JAURVB010009773.1:0-52790 GCA_033002965.1 Piper betle | reverse complement strand
CATCCATGGACGTTGTCCAGGCCCGATGGACAAGTCAGACATTAACTCCGTCGGACATGTTTTGTCCGACAAAATTTCGACGGATGCGGACAATAACTTGTCCGACGTCTATCCGATGGATGCCCACCCCTACCTCCCACGACCTTTCCCTGACTAGAGCTGAGCCCAGTCCCTCCCATCCCGGCCGGATCTTCCACCGAACTCATCCAGTTGAACCTGATCGAATTTCGGATGCCGACGGGTGCCAAATTTGAGTCTTGAGCCACTGCGACGAAATCCTAGTCTATCGCCGTTGACAACGATGCAGGTATAATTAACTCTAACTTAATTTATTAAGGGTGATAATTATTAGCATAACATGATCGGATTAATGAATTGACGAGTTTGCTATTTTATTATAAATAAAAATATGAAATTTGCTTGATTGAAGTGTATTAAAACAAGTGCTAAGGAACTAATTAGATAAACTAAGTAATTATCGTAATCTAATGCAACGTAGCATAGGAAAACTTATGTGTGATTGATGTATGATGTGGTGTGTGTATACTATAGGATGTTTGATGCATCATTCAATTAGCAGGCGTTAGCTTCTAGATTTGATGTGTAGGTACGGAGTAAGAGCTCGCCGCCTAGGCGCACGAACACGATTGGAGCTTCTACCAGGTCTGTTTAGGACTCGTTTCTTGTTTTACACTCTATTTTATTGTGTATTATTTTATTAGTTGTAGGACGAGTTAAGTAGCGTTTTATCGGATCCCACTTAACCCAAGCCATTTAATCAACCAATTTTCCAGATTAATAACCCTCGAGGATGAGATCCCTCGAGTATGTTTTTAAAAATAAGTTCCACTACAAGTTGCCTTCAAGCCTATTGTATAAATCTCTTCTCAAATCTATATATAGTTTTATCGAGTTTTCAGTGAAACGAGAGATGGGAAAACCGACTCGCACGTACCATGAGCAGGTGCACGTGTTAGTCAAAGCTGGCTCTGGATTAGTGAGCGGGTTGTTCCAATCCCGAGGGATCCTGACAACTCCCATTTTGAGTTCCTCACACCTGGAGAAACGTGGAGGTTTACAGGGTACTGATTTAGTATAATGCATGTCCAGACTTGTGGTTCAAAGGGTACTAAAGGCGACTGCCTGAGAGTACTCGGCTTTCGTGCTCAAGACCAAGAGAATTATGGAGAAAGGAGAGGGCTTATGATATACTAATAGTCCCGAGGGACCAGAAAATGAAATGAGAAAATGTCGAGAGAGGCATCAGCATCAGCAGAGCAGTCAGTTCAGGATGCTACCGAGTCTGTAGCCTGGTGGCTCCTCAGTAGGTGCCCTTCAGAGAGTTCTAGTGAAGTATATGAATGTTTCTTTCATATGAGAGTTAGCTCTCATAGCCAGTTTGATATTAGTTATATTTTGGACCAGTAACACTTGTTACTGACGTGTTTTTATAATATATGTAGGTGATGATCATGAGTAGGATGTGCCAACCTAGACGGAGGAGCAATGATGTCTCTTGACACACACATGTCAGATGATAGAATGTTAATATTTTGTTGATGTTGTCATTATATTGAGAATGATGTGATGTAATGCAAGGTATGATAATATGATGTGATATGATATTTGCTTCAGTAGCAGAATTTCTAATTATGACATTTGAATACATATGTTTTAGTAAATATGTTTAGATATTGAATATGTACAACAAGTAAGGCCCAGAATTGGATGTGAAAAGTGAATAGAATGCACAGATGGGTCGAGACCCAAGATTCAGAATAACTTATGCAGCAGATTAGAATTTTGTGTGAATGTCAATGCATGATATATTTATATATGTTTATACATGTTGATTTGATAGGGTGGCCCTTAATTGCACTTTTAGGGGAGATTCTATTCATTTTATTTTATGAATTTTATCGATTTTATCGTAGTTATTTTGGTATGTAAACCGCTTGTCATATCATCCATGTAGTAGCATGTTAAGGTTTTTGTGCATTCATCCATGCAAAGCGATTGACATCTTCCATCTTGAGACACTGAAAGTAGATCCGCACAAATTGGGTTTGGGTTTGCCTACCCAACTAGGACCAGTGACATTCTGGTTCGATTCCCGAGCATGAACCGGATTTGGGGTGTTACAGGTTAGAAAGCTCTGATTGAGACCTACAAAAGTCGGAACGGATTCAAGGCCTACGAGTGATCTCTGGACAAAAATCGAGGCATAAAGCTAAATGAGCATCAAAACCTTGAATTCAATCTAATGAAGATCTTAAACTCAAATCAAACTTTACCCACGAGGGCAATCTTGTAGTCCAAAATCCCTGAGATGCATGTAAAAGTGGTACCTTGGAGAAACCCAAAAGGATACTAAACATTGCAATGGCCTAGATCTAGCTTTAAATTCTAGAGCTAACACAAGTAAAAATCTATATACCTCATGTATATGTTGATAACTCATATTCTACTGTAGCATAACTAAAGCTATTATCTATGTATCAGACTTATTCAACCTCTATAACTTGCTCATACGGCTATCTAGGCACCATACTCATACTCTGAATATTGGTCTAGCTCGAATTGACTCGAAAGTGGCCCGAATCGTGCAATTTACACCACTAGCTAGGCTGCTCGGTAGTAGCCGCTCAAACCTAGTCGTACCTGCCACGAGCGACCAAATCAAGCCGCCCTTGGTATTAAAAAAAAAAGTTATGAGGGAATTCTAGCCATTATTAATAATTTTCTCTTTTTTTGGTAATTATGTTTAATTCTCCCACTACCCGATAATATTAAAAAATATTCTCTCTTTTCTGGTAAAAAACACTAATTATTTTAAAAGAATTTGAAATACGAATTTTGAATTGTAAATTTCAATCAAAATTTTAAAAATATTATAATAATTTGATTTTGCCTTTTATTTAATAGTTAGGCCCAAGTATAAAGTCATGGGCTAAGTAATTTTTTAAAGTAGTTAATTTTGTAAAACCCGTGACTCGAGTCAGAGTTTTACGGGAGCGAACCAGTCGGTTCGAGTCGAGTCAGCTTCATGGACCGCGAGCTGAGTTGAGGCCAGCTGTGAGTTATGAGCGATGAGGGTCATGTATGCTCAAGTATACGATGATAACGTCAAAAAGATGATGAAAAATGGGTTATCAAGTATATAGAGGTATGCAGTATTGATTGTTATTTTATTTGATCGTAGAATATTTTTAGGGCCGAATGACGAATTAGGACGCGATATAGGGAGTTTGGGTGGGTTATTAGTTATAGAACATATCATTTGGATGTTGTTGTGTTCGTCTGATTTTACAGGATTTTTCCCATATTTTTCTAGATTTTTTTTAGAATTTATTGCGAACTAGTTATTATTTTGACTCGAGTAGGAATTAAGTCAATACTTATTTACGAGTTTGCCATTGAGGGTATTTTTCTCCCTCCCGACACCTACCCTCCCAAAACCCTCGCCGCCTTGTGCTCGTCGCCGCCGCCGCCGCTGTCGACGCTATGTTGCCGCCGATCAACGCCGCCCACTCTGTCGTGCCGCCACGACCCACCCCGACCACCGTCTCGCTGCCACGACGCCGGAATCGCCCCACAAGCCGCGACGCCCTCCCTCGTCGATTCGCCGCCGTCTGGGCCGCGCCGCCGCCGCGTGACTCCGGACGACCACCGCTCGCCGTCGCCGACATTTCATCCCGACCGCCGTCACTGGCCTACCCTGGAGCACGCTGCGGCCATCGCGCGCCAGCTGCCCTGGCTACCCTGTTTGACACCACCATTGGACCAAGCTCGTCGAGCTGGTGCCGATAGACCCCTGATTGCCCTGTCCCGAAACATCACCGGAAAATGCCGAATCCGCTGAAAACTGTCGACACTCGCCGAAAAACCGTCGAAACCACCAGAAAATTGGATTCGTGGGAAATTCGCCGGATCATCCGCCGAACGCACCCGGTCCAATCTGATCGGACTTCGGACACCGCTAGGTGCCGAATTCGAGTTTCGAGCCACGAAACGAAAACCCTAGCCGTCGCCGATTTTCGACGACGCGAGGTATAATTTATTTTAACTTAATTATTTGAAAGTATTGATTATTAGAATTGCATGCTAGGATTGGTGAATTGTGTGTTATAATAATATATATAAATGTAGATTTGATTAAGGATAAAATATGAAATTTGTTTGATTGAGTGGTGTTAAAAATGGAGGCTAAGAAACTAATTAGGGTAACTAGGTAATGATCATGATCTAATGCAAACTAGCCTAAGTAGACTTGCTAGAATTGATATAGGTTGATGTGTGTTGATTGATGCGTGATGTGTTGATTGTGTGTGCATGCTATAGGATGTGTGATTCATCATGCAGGCGTTAGTTTTTAGCTTGATTGTGTAGGTACGGTGTAGGAGCTCGCCGCCTAGGCGCGTGGACCCGTTTGGAGCTTCTACCAGGTCTGTTTAGGACTCGTTCTCTATTTTTACGCTACTCTATTGTGTATTTGATTTATCATGTGTAGGACAAGTTAAGTGGCGTTTTATCGGATCCCACTTAACTCGGGCCATTTAGCCAACGGTTCTTTTTCGGATTAATAACCCTCGAGGATGAGATCCCTCGAGTTTGTTTTCAAACTTCAGATCCAGCTCACGATGCCTTCGGGCCTATTGTATAAATCCCAACCCAGGCCTATATATATATAGTTTTCGCGTTTTCGGTGAGAGATGGAATGAGGGTTACTGACGGCCACACCTTCAGATAGGGCGTGTGCTCGGAAGAGCGGGCTCTGGAGCTGGGGAGAACCCACTTCGTTCCCGAAGGATCTGGACAACTCCACCTTTGAGTTCCTCAAACTCGGAGAAGTGTGGAGGTTTACGGGTACTGCAATGCAGCGCATGTCTAGACTTGTGGTTCAAAGGGCACTAAAGGCGACTGCCTGAGAGTGCTCGGCCTTTGTGCTCAAGGCCAGGAGTAATATGGAAGGTGCAGAGGGCGGAAAGGAATGAGATTTGATGCGAGAAGCAATAGAGAAATGGCCGAGGTATGAGAATGTGAAAGATAGGGGGACGCTGTGTAACACCCCATTTTGGCTCACCCGTGAACCGACTCGGAAATGTCACCGGCGACCGAACCGTTCGCTAATCTACTGGGTTCGGTTAAGCCGACCCGGATCTGCCCTCGGTGTCTCAAGATGGAGATGCAAACATGAAATGCATGGATGGGATGCGTGGGTTCTAACGTAGTCCTACATGCATGCTATGATGTGCAAGCAAAACAAAACCATAGCAACAGCAAGAAATTTTAATTAAAAATTCATTAATTTTTACGGAAAAACGGACAGAATCTCCCCTAAAAGTGCAATAGGGGCCAACCTGTCCACAACAAGGGTATATAAATATTTTATCAAAATACGATAAAACATGACAATCTACCGTAGCATTCATCATTATCTCATTTGTTTTCATTTGAGCCAAGTCTGAACTCTAAGGCTTCCTACTCATTCACAATTATCCGTTCGTTTCATAATAAGCAATTCATCAAGACAAAAACATCCTAATTATCATTCACACAGTATTAACACACCATCATTATACATTACACGCGGCAGGTACATGTGTGCGAGGTTCTGTGCTGCTCCTCCGCAGTCCCGACAGCTTTCATCCCTCGCATTTCTCACCTACATATATATAGAAAAACCGTCAGTAACGAGTGTTACCGGCCCAGAAAATAACTAGTATCAAACTGGAATATGAGAGCAAACTCTCACTGGAAAGCAAACCATCATATATCTTCCTCAAGAACTCTCATAAGGGCAACTATAGAGGAGCCATCGAGCAGCTGACTCAACAGCATCCCAATCTATCTAGTACTGTGCCGCTCACGACACTTCTTTTTCAGTACTTCACGTAAAACTTTTATCCTAAGCCCTCTCTGAACCTCCGTACTCTCCTGGCCTTGCAGCACGTAGGCTGAGTACTCTCAGACAGTAACCTTTAGTACCCTTTGAACCACAAGTCTAGACATGCGCTGTACTAAACAGTACCCGTAAACCTCCACGTCCTCCGGGTGTGAGGAGCTCAAACGCGGAGTTGTCAGGATCCCTTGGGAATGAAACAGTCCGCTGGCACTAATCCAGAGCCCACTTTGACTGGCACGACATCCGCTCATGGTACGTGCAAGTCGATTCATCTCCTCTTGTCTCACTGAAAACTCGATAAAATTATTTATAGGGCTGGGTCGGGATTTATTATAATAGGCCCAAAGGCAACTTGAGGTGCATCTTATTTTTGAAAAACAAGCTCGAGGGATCTCATCCTCGAGGGTTATTAATCCAGAAAATTGTTGGCTAAATGGCCCGAGTTAAGTGGGATCCGATACATACCCTTAACTCGTCCTGCACATAATAAATCAAATACACAATGGAATAACGTAAAACGAGAGAATGAGTCCTAAACGGACCTGGTAGAAGCTCCAAATACGGTCCACGCGCCTAGGCGAGCGGCTCCTACACCGTACCTACACAATCAATGTAACACCCCAAATCCGGTTCACACTCGTGAACCAAACCGGCATGTTACAGGCCCCGGTTAGGTCGGCTAACGCGAACCTAACTCGTGCGGATCCAATCTCGGCGTCTTAAGATGAAGATACGATCTGTCATGAATGAATGCATGCACAAAATCCTAACATGGTACTACATGAATGACATGCAAATTAAATTTCACACCATCACAATTACGAGCAAAATCGATGAAAATTCTGAAGTAAAACTAACAGGGTCTCCCCTAAAAGTGCAATTATGGGCCCACCCTGTCAAAATAATATATATACAAATATATCGGCATGCATTAACAATCACACAAAATCTCATTTATAACGTATTCATTCTGAAGCTCGGGTCTCAACCCACTACGCTTCCGCTGCTCAACTCTGATCATATTTTGCATTCTATTATCGTGTCTTAGCATTTCATTCACATCATATCATCATGCTCAAACATTTACTCATGTCATTCACAATATAATAACATAATAATATAATATTAAACATTCAGAAATCTAACATGTGTGTGTGTACAAGACCTCATTGCTCCTCCGTCCAAGCTGGCTCCTCCAACTCGTGATTATTACCTACATATAGTATAAAAACACGTCAGTAACAAGTGTTACTGGTCCGGAAAATAAAATAACTATAACAAGCTGGCTATGAGAGCAAACTCTCATATGAAAGAAAACCATATACTTCCTCAAGAACACTCTGAAGGGCACTACTGAGGAGCCACTGGGCTGCAGACCCGGTAGCATCCCGAACTAACTGATCTGCTGCTGGTACTGTGCCGCTCTCGGCACTTCTTTTCAGTACTTCTCATGAAACTTTATCCTAAGCCCTCTCCTTACCTCCATATTTCTCCTGGCCTTGAGCACGAAGGCCGAGTACTCTCAGGCAGTCGCCTTTAGTACCCTTTGAACCACAAGTCCGGACATGCGCTGTACTAAACAGTACCCGTAAACCTCCACGTTCTCCGGGTGTGAGGAACTCAAACGCGGAGTTGTCAGGATCCCTCGGGAATGGAACAGTCCGCTGGCACTAATCCAGAGCCCGCTTTGACTGTCACGGCATCCTCTGCATGGTACGTGCAGTCGATTTCTCCATCTCTCGTCTCACTGAAAACGCGAAAACTACTATATATATATGGGCTGGGTAGGGATTTATATAATAGGCCCGAAGGCAACTTGTGGTGGATCTTGTTTTCGAAATCATCCTCGAGGGATCTCATCCTCGAGGGGTTATTAATCCGGAAAATGTTCGGTTAAATGGCCCGAGTTAAGTGGGATCCGATAAAACGCCACTTAACCCGTCCTGCAGACAATAAATCAAACATACAATAGAAAAGAGTAAAACAGACGAGTCCTAAACGGACCTGGTAGAAGCTCCAAGCGTGTCATCGCGCCTAGGCGGCGAGCTCCTACTCCGTACCTACACATCAAAACTAAATACTAACGCCCACTAACTACATGATGCATCAAAATCAATGAATCACACACAACACCATCATCATCCATCACAATGACCAATCAAATAATCATAAAAGTAAATAATCCTAACTCGTTCTATTCATACCAATTTTACTGTGTTTTTCTAAGTTATCTCGTGATCACTTATCATGCTGAGACTCGATCTACCTCATTAGATCACTTACTGTTCATTCGCAATTACCCAAATCATACAATCATCCCTTTACTCATAATTAGGCATTACTCATGACGGTTAATCAAATCTAGCATACTGTGCTAACATTCATCATGACAACTAGTTAATTCTAGCATGCTATGCTAACAATCATATTCAATTTTAAATAACTCAATCGGAGGTAATTATACCTCACGTCGTCGGCAATCGGCGACGGCTAGGGTTCCGTCGCGCGTCTCGGAGCTCGAATTCGGCGCTCCTCGGCGTCCGACGTTCGATCGAGTCCAACTGGGTGAGCTCCGCGGAAGATCCGGTGAATTCCAGCGAATTCCAGAAATTCCGATTTTCCGACGGTTTTCCGGCAGCTACTGGCGGTTTCCCGGCGGCTTCCGGTGGTTTTCCGGCGACAATCGCCGGCGGCGTCTACTAGCCGGAAAGTGGTCGTGTTGGGTACCCTCGGAACCGGCTCGGCAAGCCCGACTCATCTATGACATCAGCGTGGCCAATGGAGGTGGCGGCTCGCCGGAAAATGGCAAAACAGAGCCGGCGGCGATGGGTCGCTAGATCCGGCCGGCCACGGTGGCGACGGCCTCCGTTCCAGTCGAGGAGGGTCGCTGGGTGGTCGGTGGTGCTGAGGCGACCACTGGATGACGGCTGCGACGGTCGCCGGCGGCAGAATCGGCGACGCGACCAAACGCAGCCGCGGCGCTAGGCGTGGCGATTCCGGCGTCGCGGCGGCCCGATGGTGGCCGGGCCTGGTCGGGGCGGCAGGGCGACGCCGTGGCGGAGCTGGGCGGCGATGATCGGCGGCCGGGCAGGCGTCGACCGCGGCGGCAGTGGCGCGCGAACAGTGGCGGCGCGCGACGAGGGTTTGGGGAAGAAGAAGGGAAAGGTCGGGGGTGTGTGTGGTGGCAAACTCGTAAATATTACTTGACTCGTCTCCGGCTCGAGTCAAGTATAATAACTAAGTCGTATTAAATCCTAAAAAAATTCATAAAAATCGGGAAAAATCCCGTAAAATCAAACAACACCACAACATTATAATGATATGCTCTATGACTAACAACCCACCCAGACTGCCCGAACGCGTCCTAACGCGGTAAACGGCCTAATACTAATTCTACGATCCACTATATATAAAAATAATAAAAAAAATGACTGGCATACTCTCATATATCTGATAACTCATTCTGTTCTGCTGTGTTCATGACGTTATCATCATATACTTGGGTACGCATGACCCTCATAGCTCATACACGCGACTGGCATCGGCTCGGTACACGTGTCCTGAAACTGACTCAACTCGAAAAAAATAACGGTCGACCCGACCGGTTCTGAATATAAAACCCTAACTCGAATCGTGGGTTTTACAATCAAGCTAAAAACTAATGCCCGCATGATGAATCACACATCCTATAGCATGCACACACAATCAACACAATCACGCATCAATCAACACACATCAACCTATATCAATTCTAGCAAGCCTACTTAGGCTAGTTTGCATTAGATCATGATCATTACCTAGTTACCCTAATTTATTTCTTAGCCTCCATTTTTAACACCACTCAATCAAGCAAATTTCATATTTTATCCTTAATCAAATCTACATTTATATATATTATTATAACATACAATTCACCAATCCTAGCATGCAATTCTAATAATCAATACTTTCAAATAATTAAATTAAAATAAATTATACCTCGCGTCGTCGAAAATCGGCGACGGCTAGGGTTTCCGTTTCGTGGCTCGAAACTCGAATTCGGCACCTAGCGGCGTCCGAAGTCCGATCAGATTGGACCAGGTGCGTTCGGCGGATGATCCGGCGAATTTCCCACGAATCCAATTTTCCGGCGGTTCCGGCGGTTTTCCGGCGAGTGTCGGCGGTTTTCGGCGGATTCGGCGGTTTTCCGGCGACGATTCGGGACGGAGCAATCAGGGGGTCTATCGGCACCAGCTCGACGAGCTTGGTCCGATGGCGGTGTCAAACAAGGTAGCCGAGGCGGCGATGGCCGTCGACGGCGGCGTCGAAAATGGGCGGCGGTGGCGGCGTGCTCCGATCGAGGCTGCAGCCGGCCTCGACGGTGGTCGGGATGGTGGGGGAAACGTCGGCGACGGCGAGGGGTGGTCGTCGGGGCCACTGCGGCGGCGGCGCGGCCCGGACGGCGGCGGAATCCGGCTCGGAGTGGCGACGGCCGAGGTGGTTTCGTGGGGCGATTCCGACGTCGTGGCGGCGAGATGGTGGCCGGGGTGGGTCGTGGCGGCACGGCGACTGCACGGCGGGGCGGGGCGGCGTTGATCGGCGGCAGTGCGGCGTCGGCAGCGGCGGCGGCGGCGACGACCGTGGGTGGCGCGGCTAGGGTTTGGAAGGGTAAGTGTCGGGAGGAAGAAGAAGTGCTGTAGTGGCAGTTTCGTAAATAAGTATTGACTCGATTCCTACTCGAGTCAAAATAATAACTAGTTCGTAATAAATTCTAAAAAAAATCTAGAAAAATATGGAAAAATTCCATAAAATAAAACAAACACAACAACATCCAAATGACATGCTCTATAACTAATAACCCACCCGAATATAATCCAACGCGTCCTAATTCGTCATTCGGCCCTAAAAATATTCTACGATCAAAATAAAAATAACAATCAATACTGTATACCTCCATATACTTGATAACCCATTTTTCATCATCTTTCAGACGTTATCATCGTACACTTGAGCATACATGACCCTCATCGCTCATAACTCACAGCTGGCCTCAACTCAGCTCGCGGTCCATGAAGCTGACTCGACTCGAACCGACGGTTGAACCGACTGGTTCACTCCCGTAAAACTCTGACTCGAGTCACGGGTTTTACACGCTGTCGACTTGAGGGTGACGGCCCGATAGCGACGGCTCCTATATGTGCCCTGATGAGAGTTCTTGAGGGAGTATATGGTTTTCATTCAACAGGAGAGTTTGCTCTCTTGTGCCAGATTGATATTATTTATTTTCCGGGCCGGTAACACTCGTTATTGACGGTTTTTCTATATATATGTAGGTGAGGAATGCGAGCGATGAAAGCTGTCGGGACTGCGGAGGAGCAGCACGGAATCGCGCACACATGTACCTGTCGCGTGTAATGTATAATGATGGTTGTTTAATGCTGTGTGAATGATTATTAGAATGTTTTTGTCTTGATGAATTGCCTGTTATGAAATGAACAGATAGATGTGAATGAGCAGGGAGCCTTGGAGTTCAGACTCGGCTCAGGTGAAAACGAATGAGATAGTGATTGAATGCCATGGTAGATTGTTATGTTTTATCGTATTTTGATAAAATATTTATGTACCCTTGTTGTGGACAGGTTGGCCCCTATTGCACTTTTAGGGAAACTTTGTCCGTTTTTCCGTAGTAGTATATATTTTCTTTTGGTTTCTCATTTATTGTTTTGTCTTGTCTTTGCTTGCACGTCATGGCATGCATGTAGGACTCCGTTAGAATCCAATTGTTCCCATTCATGCATTTCATATTTGCATATCCATCTTGAGACGCCGAGGGTAGATCTAGGTCAGCTTAACTAAATCCAGTAGATTAGCGAACGGTTCGGTCGCCGGTGACATTTCCGGGTCGGTTCACGGGTGAGCCGAAACGGGGTGTTACAAATTTAAATTAAAAATTGTAAACACAATCTCACTAATATATAGAATTTTTCCTTAATAAGAGTTGAATATGGGATTTAATGTTGGCATATCACAATACCCATGTCCTTAAAATTCCTTTCCCTGTTGCCTTTACCTATGTTCCATCAAGATCAACTCATTATCTTGCCCTAAGTCGATTTTGATATCATATGTAATGGCATGACCCATATATAATTTGATGAACCTTAGTCATCATTTCAAATGGTAAGCCTAAATTGAAGATTATAACGGCCTTCCCACTAATATACTAGATCTTACCCTACATAATAGTAAATATGAGATTAATTTTAGAGCATTAGACTTCAAAGTAAAATTTTAAAATATAGTTAGATCATGAATTATGTGTGATCTCCAGTATATGATGTTTTAAAAATGATTTAGAAATATTTTTTTGTTTTAAATGTATTTCAAAATTTAATCAAGATTGCAAATTTTAATTTGATTCTTTATAAATAAAAATAAAAATTTTAATTTTCAATTAAAAATTTGAAATAAATTTATTTTTATTAATGGGTTTCTTAATGTCTCCTTCTCCTCTATGCACCATTTTCTTCATTTTTTTACTATAGCACTCTTTTCTTCCTTTCTTAATTTTGACTTTACTTTTGAGTATTCATAAGTAATAAATAATATATTAGTCATTATTCATAAATTTATTTGTTTTAAAATATTTATCCAATTTATAGCCTAATTATACTTTTCATTCACATTTATAAAATTATTTGTTTATAAATATTTATCTAATTTATGTCCTATTTCTATTTTTTATTTGTATTTTTCTTTTCTATTCTTTTCTTTTCCAAATTTTATCCTTTTTTTGGCTTATGAATATAACAATTTCTTTCTAAAAATAGTTATAAATTAATCCATTATACAACCCAACGAACACGATCATTAGCCCACTCTCTATATATTATAGATTTTTCTTTTTATAATTACTTGCAATTTTTTTCAGAATTACAAATTGTTTAAATTAATTTAATAAACTATGTACAAATACTAAACCTCACTCGTAAAAAAAGAAACATAATTTAATTGTTAATATGGTAAGTAAGGGTGCCTATTGGTATGGTTAAATCGGGTAAATTTTTGATAATTAATAATAAAACTTGGTCAAGAGGAAACGGGTAGCCATTTATAAATAATCATGGTTTGGTTATAGAGAGTGATGGTTACAGAGTTCTTAATCTACAATTTTAATTATAAAATTAATACCTTATTAATTGTTAAAACTAATATTCATCAATATAATTATCAAATGTCCTATTTATATTTTAAAATATTCTTACTTAATTTCACATTTTACAAAATATAATATTCTATAGTTTCAATATTTTTTTTAAACATAGTTTAAATAGTTAAATAAATACCTGTTTTAAATTTGATTATTTATCATAAATAGTCGGGTTAGTTCTCTTTTTAAGGCTAAATGGTCGAGCTAAGTATTCGAATTAAAAAATTAAATGTTATTTGGTTTATAGGTTTAGCGGGTGTGGTGCCCGACACACAACCGCCCGATAGGCACCGTCACCGGGTAAGTCGCGCATATTAAGTGTGTGAGGTCCTTTGTGCCAGATCTTCCCCGCCGGCCGTCGCCCTGCTCCGTCGGCCGTCGGAAAACTGTCGTCAAGGCCGGCAGTAACCCCTCACATACCCCTTGCCTCCGGGGTCGAGCTCCGCCTCCTCACCGATCTATTCTCCGGCCTTCACTCCGCCGATCCGGCCGCCTCCCTCGTGCCTCACCGCTGTGGGTTCGGTCCTTGCTTGGCCGCCTCACCGCCGCCCAATAGTGGACGCCCTAGGTGCCCTCCAGATCTGTTCTTGACGGACGCCGCCGTCCGTGGCTGTGATTACTGTTTGTGGCCGCCGTTTCTTTCGGCATCCAGATCCGCCGTCCACGACCGCCGCTGTGATCACTGTTGGTGTCTGCCGTACCCTCCTGTGCCAGATCCGCCGTGATCGCTATTCGCGGCTGCTCCGCCACCAAGCCGTCCTGCGTCGGCCAGGTACGATTTAGGGTTTACCGTTCATATGTCAAATATAATAACGTATCGTATCATGATATAGTTAATTTGATCGAAATTAAACTCGACGAGGAACTTATGAATTTAGCCAATTTTTTTGTTAAGGCTTTATTTTTTTTGTGTATTAAATTTTTGTGGTATGATTTATATAATTGTGAATACTCTACACTGCAATTGAAAGATTGAAAGCTTTGTGAATTAAAATGCTTGGGCCCCATCTATGTTATTTTGACTGCTGCATTTGGATACGAACCCAAACTATAATAGACTTTGCCTAAACTTTTTCAAACTTTAAACATATATTAATTACCATTGCTCAGCTAAGTTAAGTATGAATTTGGACATGTTCAAACGTACTTTATTTTAAGGTCATCTTGGAATTAAACTGGATGAACAACATTTGAATTTCGTAGATGTGTTACTACAGCTAATCAATTAATATTCCTCAGCTAATTAATTAGTTTTCTTATTGATATCCATTGTTTTAATATTGAGTTTTTTGTACTGCCTTGAATTAGTTGTGTTGGATTTGCTATAATCTTCTATAGCGAATTAACCCAAATCGCCATATAAGATGAACCTTGAGCATTTTTTGTAATGACTTCCATATTGATGTGCACCTAACGAGCAAATGTGTTGGGTTCACTAATATAAATTTATTGTAAAGTTATTTGTGCATGCCTCTATATATTAGTGTGTGCCCTATTTAGAAAGAATAGTGAGTTAGAAACCCTGTCAGATACTTTCTTGGTCTGTCCTTGTGAACAGAAGGATATATTTGTTTTAACAAGGCAGGGATTCGGTTGTCATCTCCTCATGTTTCTCCGGTTGCACAAATTAGGGTCATTGGTGCCTTAATAATCGCCGTAGACACCTAAATTGTGCATCACGTCACCAATTTAGGCATGTAAATCACTTACAAAGCCACGTATCAAGATGCCAGGTGAGTACAAAAACATTGTAAGCTAAAAATTATGCAATGAAATTCTGAAGAACATGAACAAACTAACTCATTCATGAACTCATACAATTATCAAGCTAACTCATGGGGTGTTTACTTGCGTTGTTTTAAGCCTCTTTATTGAAATAAATATAAAATTATAATGATAACGGCTCAAAAACGTGTTTGGTAAAATGTTGGCAAAATATAAAGATAACAACCTTCACAAAAAGTTAGAAAATAAGAAAGAGGGACTGGCCTCTTTTTATTTTTTCCAAATACTTATAATAAAATTACCCCAATAATTATAACAGCTTAACGTTATTTTGTGAGATCAGTCACTTTTTTTAATTATAACAAAAAACTTTGGGATAAAATTTTCTTGATTGTTAATGTTAATATAAAATTTTCTATTGCAACCAAACCCCTATCAACCCCAATTTTATTACATGTAAGCAAAGATAAACTTTGTGTATGGAAGTAATTACGGGAAAAAAAAGAAAATACAAACAAGAGTACAGTTATTACTATTGGGCTCTCCAAACTGTAATTCAAAGCTTAATTTTTCCAATTATTACACAAATCCTAGCGGCAAGTATTTCATGTGCAGAACACATAAAACCACGGCAGTACTGCATAGCTGATAGCAGACAATTTTGATTTTTTCCAATTCAAGTATATCCGCTCACGAGGAAAATGCGAAAAATTAATCTTTAACACCACAAAACAATAATTCTTTGGCTCCCCATTATAACTTCTATTTTTCAAGAACCATATACTCATTGAAAAGCAACTCCATATAAAAAAACGACAGAAACCATTGACACGCAAGATATACTAAAATCCTAAAAGAAAATACAAGTATTCTTGTTATTCAAAACGAAAATTTCCACAAAAAAACTTAAATCGCCTCCACTTGAGCTGATCATTAGAAAATTTTAAGCTGAGAAAATCAAGCACAAAATCACGGCAAGCTACAAACCTCAAAAATGAAAGATCATACACCAATTAACCCAAAAAAAAAGTACCCAGTCTCAAATTATCAATCAAACAAACCCCCATTTTCTGCCGATTCAGCACACATCACACAAGAACCTAAATCAAGAACAAGAATAGTGCACAATCAGCAGCTCATGTAATGAGGGGGGAGAACATTCTACCTAGTAGAGATATGGCAACGGAGGGGAAGAATTGATCGTCGGCAATGGCTGCTGGAGTTTGCCAATGACGTCAGGGGTGTGGAATGGCAATTTTGGATCTGGATCGGAGTTGGAGGCAGTAGGAGGGAAGGAGGTGGACCCAATGATTATTTCTCTTATACAGGTCGGAGGTGGGTCTGTGCAAACTCGATCCAATCTACAAGGGGAGGCCTGTTTGTTGAACCATGTTTTCTGTGTTTGTTTGAAAAAAACTTTAGATATGGTAGAATTTTGCTGTGTTTGTGTAATTTTTTCAATTGAATAGTTAGTAATGAGGGAAATAATGTTTTGAAATATTGTTTTGAATAGCAAGAATATTGCTACGTTCTTTTAGGATTTTAGTATTTATCTTCTTTGTCAATGGTTTCTTTGTTAGTAATGAGGGAAATAATGTTTCGAAATAATGTTTTGAATAGCAAGAATATTGCTATGTTCTTTTAGATATGGTAGAATTTTGCTGTGTTTGTGTAATTTTTTCAATTGAATTGTTAGTAATGAGGGAAATAATGTTTTGAAATATTGTTTTGAATAGCAAGAATATTGCTCTTTTGCTGTGTTTGTGTAATTTTTTCAATTGAATTGTTAGTAATGAGTGAAATAATGTTTTGAAATATTGTTTTGAATAGCAAGAATATTGCTATGTTCTTTTAGGATTTTAGTATTTGTCTTAGCTTACAATATTTTTGTACTCAATTGGTGTCTTGACTGATGTGATTTATGGGCCTAAATTGGGGAGGGTATGTGTGTGTGTTGGTGTTTGATGTACATGTTTATTTCTGTTTATTTACGAACTGTCTGTTGCAATTTTGTTAGTTGTATTTTTCAAGGGATTGGTTGTTTTTGAATCATTGCTTAAGATATTAGCAGTTTTGAGTTTATCGTGTTATATTTTGTGAAATCATTACTTGGCATCAAAGCATTACATTTCTTTCCACTATCTGTCGGCATGCCCTTCTTCAGATTACTAAGTGTTGGTTTCCTATGTCATGGTTGCTCAAACTAACACTTAATCTTTTTGTAAAAAGAAGTTCGTGCTAGTTATACTAAGAGTGAATGGAATATATGCTTATGAGAATCAAGTGTTTCCAAGAGAACCTATGTGGAAGCTTTATTGTGCGACTCCAACTAGTTGAATTAGTTCAGTCCTATTTGGGTTTTGTTAATTTCAGATTTGATGCAGCATATTCATTTTTTAAATCTGTTTTATTCATTAATTAGATAAGGATTGGGGTTTGACTTTGGTATCAGGTTCAGGTTTTACTTATTTCTGAACCATATTTAACTTGACTAGTCCCTAATTTTGTAGAATAATATATGTAGGCAAAATTGGAGGGCACAAAGGCTGACAACTAGTGAGTTTTTCCTACTATCTCTTTGTTGTTTTTCCTACTTATTTCTGAACCATATTTAACACTGATTTTTGAGGTTTGGCATTCTCATTTTTTGTTCTTTGAATATGCTGGTATTGATATATTGGCTTCCATGGGAAGTTTCTTTGCTGGCACTTGTCATAGCTTTTCATTTTATAGTTGTTTATCTAGGCAAGCATTTGCGCAGTCGATAGTCTTTCTACCTAGAGTTTACAGGTCATTTTTTAACTTATTTGTTGTCTTTTGCTTATGAAATGCCAATGTGAAGTCAATGCAGGCAGTGCTACTGGTGGCTTAGTCCATCATTACAACATAAAGCACAGGAGTAGTGGTGACATCTTGTGAATGTTGTCTGAAGGTGACAGCTGTGGACTAGGCTCTTGATGGCAACAAGCACAATGGTGCTGAGATCTATTCTTTGGTAAATTTCATATTATTTGTGTGGCCAACTTTCTTTCCTCCTGGTCTTCCTCTGGTTCATGATACTAGTAGATTTTGCTTTATTTGTGGTACCTTGGATCCGCATTGGCACCATTCAGAGAGCCCATCTCTCTAATGCCAGGAGTTGTATACAAATTTGCATTCTCTACCAGATTGATCGATCAATTTTGCAATAAACTGTGTGTATCCTCTTCAAGGTGCTTTCTGTTGCAAAGATGGAAGAGTAATCCGTATAGTCACTTTCGTCACAACCACTTCTGCCATATATAAAGAATTGGAGTTGAGATGTGCTTCCTTCATCATAGATAGTTTCATAATGAAAGAGTAAATGCTGTAGAAAGTTTGTGTCAGGACTTGTCTGGTAACATTTTCTGCTGATTTGGTTTAGAATGAGATGTTCTTTTGTACGCTGTCAGATAGGTTTGATTTCAATGACTTCCGTTACAAATAAGTTCAATACGATGGAATTCGTTTTCATTAGAACTGTTAAAAGAATGAGGTTAGAAGGATAATTTAGAAAAATCATTTTTTGTAGTAGAATTTGAGATAGTGTTTAATACCTTTTGAAACACTTGATTGTGGAACTGTTACTTGAGATATGGTCATTATTAAGTCCAGAACACTATTTCCATTGTGTCTCCATGAATTGTCTGAATTAAGAAACTAGTGTAAATATCATAGTTAGGATGATTGCTGTGACTTGTTTTTGTTGTTTGACCTAGTTCACTCCTCTAATATCTTTTTCTGGTAAATTTAACTGATTCTTTTTTTCCCCTTTTCTTTTTCCTTCTTTCAGGGCCTGCTGAGTGAATGGTAGAGGAACTGTTTTGAGCCGTGCCAACATACAATCTAGGAGATATTTGAGGGGACTCCACTAGAATGGGCCGCTTAAAATTACAGACCGGTATTAAGGCAATTGAAGAAGAGCCATCCGATTGTGAGTCTATCTCCAACAAGGGCGCATTAGCATGTATGATCAACTCTGAAGTGGGTGCAGTTTTGGCTGTGATGAGAAGAAACGTTCGATGGGCAGGCAGATATATGGCTGGAGATGACCAGTTGGAACACTTACTAATTCAAAACCTAAAGGCCCTTCGGAAGCAGATCTTTTCATGGAAGCTTCAGGGTAATATGATCAATCCTGTTGCTTATCTTCAACCATTCTTGGATGTGATTCAGTCTGATGAAACTGGGGCACCAATTACTGGTGTTGCTCTGTCCTCGGTTTACAAAATCTTGACACTTGACATCCTTGATCTTGACACTGTAAATGTGGTTGGGGCAATGCACTCAGTTGTTGATACAGTGACAAGTTGTCGCTTTGAGGTGACAGATCCTACCTCGGAAGAGGTGGTGTTGATGAAGATACTGCAGGTTCTCTTGGCATGTATGAAGAGTAAGGCTTCTGTGGTGTTGTATAACCAGCACGTGTGTACTATAGTAAATACATGCTTCCGCATTGTTCATCAGGCAGGAACAAAGGGCGAGTTACTGCAGCGAATAGCCCGCCACACAATGCATGAACTCATTCGGTCTATATTTTCACACTTGTCAGACCTTGATCATTCAGAAGGTTCACAAGGAAATGGAGGCATGTCCCCTATCAAACCCGTGGTACAGCTTTTTATACAACAAAAAGTACAATTTTTTTAAAGTTTTGAGATCTAGGTGTTATTAGTTCTTATCATAATTTTCATATTCAGACAGGTGTCCAAGGAAACGATGCTATGATGGAAAGGTCTATGGAGAATGGCACTGCAGTTGCTAGTTATAATCCTCCGCCTGCTCTGCTTGGCTCTACCTCAAATCTATTAGTTACAAATTTTGGTGAAGAAACTGCTATTAACAATAAAGATTTCTCGTCCGACCTCCTTGCGTCAGAGCCTTATGGTATCCCTTGCATGGTTGAAATATTCCACTATCTCTGCTCTCTTCTGAATTATGTAGACCAAATAGAGATGGGTCCCAGATCAAACCCTATTGCATATGATGAAGATGTTCCTCTTTTGCCTTGGGCTTAATCAATTCAGCTGTTGAGTTGGGAGGGCCCTCTGTACAGCATCATCCAAAGTTGTCATCTTTGATACAGGATGAATTATTCAGAAATCTTATGCAGTTTGGTCTCTCTATGAGTCCTCTAATTTTGTCAATGGTTTGCAGCATAGTTCTCAACCTGTATCATCATTTACGCTCTGAATTGAAGTTGCAACTTGAAGCTTTCTTTTCTTGTGTGGTCTTGAGACTTGCTGAAAGCAAGTATGGTGCTTCTTACCAGCAGCAGGAGGTTATTATGGAGGCCCTTGTAGATTTCTGCCGGCAAAAACATTTCATGGTAGAGATGTATGCCAACTTAGATTGTGATATAACATGTTCTAACATATTTGAAGATCTGGCAAACCTTCTATCTAAGAGTGCTTTTCCAGTGAACTGTCCCCTTTCTGCCATGCATGTTCTTGCACTGGATGGTCTGATTGCGGTTATTCAGGGAATGGCTGAAAGGATCAGCAATGGCTCCCCTGTCCAGGAAAAATTCCAGTGGTCCTCGATGAATATTCACCCTTTTGGACCGAGAAATGTGGCAACTACTCTGACCCCAGCCACTGGGTTAGCTTTGTTCGTCGTAGGAAGTATATCAAAAGGAGGTTGGCTGTTGGTGCTGATAATTTTAATCGGGATCCTAAGAAAGGTCTGGAGTTTTTGCAAGGATCTCATCTTTTGCCAGATAAGCTTGATCCTCAGAGTGTGGCCTGTTTTTTTAGATATACAAGTGGCTTGGATAAAAATCTTGTGGGGGATTTCTTAGGTAACCATGATGAATTTTGTGTACAAGTTCTTCAAGAATTTGCAAATACGTTTGATTTCCAAGACATGAATTTAGACACTGCTCTAAGACTTTTTCTGGAAACTTTTAGACTTCCTGGGGAATCCCAAAAAATCCAAAGGGTTCTTGAAGCTTTTTCAGAGAGATATTATGTGCAATCTCCTCATATCTTAGCTAATAAAGATGCAGCATTTGTCTTATCTTATTCACTTATTATGCTTAACACAGATCAACATAATGTTCAAGTAAAGAAGAAAATGACTGAAGAAGATTTTATTCGCAATAATAGGCGAATTAATGGTGGGAATGACTTGCCTCGAGAGTTTGTTTCTGAACTTTATCATTCTATCTGCAAAAATGAGATCAGGACAATTCCAGAGCAGGGAGCTGGCTTCCCTGAAATGACTCCTAGTCGTTGGACTGATTTAATGCGCAAATCAAAGAGAACTGCGCCATTCATTTTGTGCGATGATGGGTCTCACCTTGATCGTGATATGTTTGCTATAATGTCTGGTCCTACAATTGCTGCTATTTCAGTGGTGTTTGATCATGCGGAACAGGAAGATGTATTTACCACATGTGTGGAAGGTTTTCTGGCGATGGCTAAAATCTCGGCTTGTCACCATCTAGGAGATGTTTTAGATGATCTGGTTGTATCACTCTGTAAATTCACAACTTTATCAACCCCATCTTCTGTGGATGAACCTGTTCTTGCCTTCGGAGATGATGTGAAAGCACGAATGGCTACTGAGACTGTTTTCACAATAGCTAACAGATATGGTGATTATGTCCGGACAGGGTGGCGGAACATTCTGGATTGCATTCTTAGGCTTCACAAACTCGGACTTCTTCCTGCTCGTGTTGCCAGTGATGCAGCAGATGATTTGGACTTGTCATCTGAGTTGGCCCAAGGGAAACCAGTTATGGGTAGTTCCATAACTGCTTCACATATCCCATCAATTGGTACTCCCAGAAGATCATCGGGCTTGATGGGAAGGTTCAGTCAGCTGTTGTCTCTTGACACTGAAGAGCCCAGATCTCAACCAACTGAACAGCAGTTGGCTGCTCACCAGCGAACTCTTCAAACGATACAAAGATGCCACATAGATAGCATTTTTACTGAAAGCAAGTTTCTTCAGGCAGATTCACTATTGCATCTTGCCAAAGCATTGATTTGGATTGCAGGCAGGCCCCAAAAAGGCCACAGTTCTCCGGAGGATGAAGATACTGCAGTCTTCTGTTTGGAACTGCTTATTGCAATTACATTAAACAATAGGGACAGAATTGTTCTTCTCTGGCAAGGTGTCTATGAACACATAGCCAGCATAGTTCAGTCTACACTAATGCCCTGTGCCCTGGTAGAGAAAGCTGTTTTTGGACTCCTGCGGATTTGCCAGAGGCTTCTTCCCTATAAAGAAAATCTGGCTGATGAACTCTTAAGATCACTCCAACTGATTCAGAAGCTCGATGCTAGGGTCGCAGATTCTTACTGTGAGAATATCACACAAGAAGTCATGAGATTGGTGAAGGCCAATGCTACGCATATACGATCCCAGGTGGGATGGCGAAACATAACCTCTTTGCTATCCATAACTGCACGCCATCCAGAGGCTTCTGAAGCTGGATTTGAAGCCCTCCTATTTGTTATGTCAGAAGGAGCCCATCTCTCCCCAGCCAATTTTATCCTTTGTGTTGATGCTTCCAGGCAGTTTGCTGAATCACGAGTAGGGCATCCACATAGATCTATGCGTGCATTGGATCTGATGGCAGAATCTGTTGCTAGTCTTGTGCGATGGAGTCGTGAAATCAAAGAAGCAGGGGAGGAAAGTTCAAAATTGTGCCATGAAATTGGGGAGATGTGGCTGAGACTGGTACAAGGGTTAAGAAAGGTGTGTTTAGATCAGAGAGAAGAAGTTAGGAATCATGCAGTTTCTTGTTTGCAGAGATGCTTAATGGCAGAGGGGATTTGTGTTACTCAAGCCTTGTGGCTGCAGTGTTTTGATCAAGTTATATTTACCATGCTTGATGACTTGCTGGAAATTGCACAATCCCAAAAAGATTATAAGAATATAGAGGGGTCACTTGTGTTTGCACTAAAATTGTTGTCCAAGGTGTTCTTACATTTGCTTACTGATCTCTCCCAGGCAACTAGCTTCTGTAAATTGTGGCTTGGTGTTCTTGGGAGAATGGAGAAATATATGAAGGCCAAAGTCAAAAGTAAGAAGAATGAAAAGCTTCCAGAACTAGTGCCCGAACTTTTAAAGAATATTCTCCTTGTGATGAAAACAAAAGGTGTTCTTGTACATAGAACTGCCCTTGGCGGGGATAGTTTATGGGAACTGACATGGTATCACGTGAAGAATATCTCTCCGGCTTTTCAGTTGGAAGTGTTTCCAGATGTTGATCAAACTGAAGCAAGAAATGCAAGCGCGGTCCCAATAGGTGAGTCTGTACCAGGTCGTGATTGAGCTCAGTCAGGTTGATTAGAGGTGCATTTCCCGTTTGTGGATGGTCTTTTAAGTTTTTGGGGTTTCAGTATAGTATATCATTAGCATGTCTAATGAGAATCAACAGCATTGAGTCCAAGGTATTGATTAATTTTCTCTCTCTTGTTTTTCTTTGGGTATATTTCTAAGCTAAGGAAGCATATGAATTGCATAGGGGAGGATAAGAGGGGGATAGTAGCAGGCTGAGCTGCATTGCCTCTGGAAATGTTGAACTCGGAGTTGGTCATTTTTGGCAAAGTATGTGCCGCCAAGAGTTTGAATGAAAGTAATTGTTCTAGTTCTTATGTCTTTGGAAATAGTCCTCTTGGTGCTGTCACTGCTTTATACAAAAACAAGGCGACATAATGTGCTTCCTGTATTTTGTCTTATATTGGGGGGTTTGCCCTGACCTAGCTTTGTAAAGAAAAGATCTGCCTGTGATATGCATACCAGGGCTTTGTGTGCTTATTTTGAGTACTAACCTGAAGCTATCTTGTTTCTTACATTCTAAACAGAAAACATTTTGGCACGAAAGGCTTTTGGGATTCATAATTGCCTTCTTTTATAGCTCCACAGTTTGATTTTTGGGGTCTCATTGGTTGTCAGGAAATAAAAAGAAATGAAAGATCAAAGAACAATTCGTAGTAATGAAAGGCAAAAAATGATAATGATACGACATGAAAAGTTTATATATTTTTCTTCAATGCTTTTCCTAAAGAACCAGATTTTTCTTATGCTTAGAAAGGAAAAAAGAATAGGGAAGAATAGTAAAGAGACACATCTTTTTTGCATGTGAGGTTTGAAAGGTTTTTTTTTTTTCGCACGCTTCGATAAATTCTAATTTTTAGGGTTCCCCTAACTATGATGTGAATTGAGGGGATACAAGTAATTATTTGTGTTGTTATAGGTTTTTTAAATTACTCAAGGTGTTGCAATATGTATGACCTATGATAGAAATAGATTCTAATTTTAAATTTGGACTCTTATTTGACAAAGAGATAAAATATAATTTTTTTTTGTATTTTAATTATTGAATGTCCTATTTTTTAACGTTAAAAATTGAATTTTGACTCTTCTTTTTTAATGATAAAATGAGGTATGTTTCTTATTTGTTTATTAAGAAAATGATTAAGTTTTCAACAAAATTGTTTCACAACTATTTTTCATAAATAATTTTAAAATATAAATATTGGTAACATCACCTTATATTTTTTTCTAATCTAAAACATAAGAAAATTATTTAAAAATACCTTATTTTATTGTCTTATTTTCTTTCTTACATATACTCTTTTTTTTAGTTTTCCTCATTGACCGAACTAACTTTTTTTCTTTGCTGTTTATGCACTCACAAAAAAGAAAGAAAAGATAGTAACCATATAAGAGGAACATTACTATTAGCTGCAGCTTCTATAAGAACATAAGTTGTTTTAAATATCAACACTTATATAAATCTTATGGCAATATTTTTTCAATATGAATAAAAACATCTATATTATCTAATTGTCCTTATAATATAACAACCTATATTAAAATTAGCTTAAACAAAAATATCATATTGATAGTAATTATTCTCATAATATAATATTGTATCTTTTGTATAAAACTTAGCCAATAAGGAAGAAGCTAAAAAGGAAGCAGGGAGAGGAGGGCAAGACCAATAGAAATAAACTCCAATTTCAAAATTAAACTTTTATTTGACGAAGAGATAAAACATAATAATGGTTTTTATTTTGTTATTTGGATACTTAAATGTCCTATTTTGTAACATAGATGGTTCAACTTTTGGCTCTTCATTTAGTAACAAGAACAGATTTGTTTCACTTTTTTTCGTTAAGAAAACGAGTTAATTTTCGATAAAGCTTTTCACAATCATTTTATAAATGATTTAGAAAATATAAGTAGTGGTAACATCACCTTATATATTTTTTCCATGTCTACTACAAATATATCGAAAATATTAAAAAGGCATTTCTTTTCTTTTCTTTCTTCTGATTCTCTTTATTACATTACCCTTTTGAATAAACAAAGATTTTTAAAAAATAAAAAATAAATCCTTGAGAAAAAGGTGGATTTACTATTTAGTATTTTCACTCATAAAAAAGAAAAGAAAGATAATGGTTTGCCTTCTGTACAAAACTTAGGCAATAAGGAAGCGGGGGGTAAAGAGGGGAAGACCAAGCAAAGCGTCGCTCACACGCTCTGCGACTCTCCTTCAGAAAATGCCTCAATTTCTCCTCCCATTATCGATTCTTCCACCGAAATCATGTAAATCATCCCACCTTTTCTTATTCCATTCTGTCGATTTTGTACAATTTCTACGCATATCTGTCTGGAATTCGGATGTCCTTGAGCTATGATCGTTTCATGTTTGAGTGTCAAATTCGGGGTCTTTCATACGTTTATTGTTGGGTTGTTATTTTATGAAAAAAAATGGTTTCTTTCGTCTGTTTCTGATGTGAACTGATAGTTTTTTGGCTTTTTTTTTTTTTAGCATGGGTATCCTGTAGGGAATAACTGGGATGAACTGATTGCTTTTATGTATGATCAGTTGGTCTAATGTTAGTCATTTGGTATTGTTATCTTTGTTTCCATGACAGGAGTGGCTATTTGTTAGAACTGATTGTATTTGGCTAATTTGGTATTGGTGTATATGGAAGGAGGAGCTATTTGTGAGAATTGATTGTATCTGACATTCTTGGTATTGATGTACGTGACAGTAGAAGCTATTTGATTGAATTGATTGTATTTTTGACTAATTAGGTTTTGGTGTATATCACAGGAAGAGCTATTTGTGAGGATTTATTGTATATTTTAAGGGGGCTTTTGTATTTATAAAATGGCCGGCTTTGGCACCTTTGGCCATGGATTATCGTCCACACTGTCCCCCTTGGCACCACCATTCACTGCCTATCAGTCAGCACTTAAGTTTGACTCTACTTCCCAAGATACTGGGCCTACAGGGGATTTAGGTCATTATTCTAACTGTGGTAGCTCTGATAAGTGGCTACATATTCACCCACCGTCTGTTGAAAAGAACTATTTGTCTAGTTCTCCTGATACGAATTTTCTATCTCCGGGTCACAATCCTGCTTTTCCTTACGCTCAGGAATCGGTTTGTGTAAGTAGCTTCCCAGTTGCAGAAGCCGAACCATTTTATCCCAAGTATCCATTGCCTGTGAACAGATCATTTGAAGCTAGCATCCCTTATAGTTTATGTGGGCGTGCCAGTTCATCAGCCCAGACAGGCCCGTGGATTGAAATGTTTGTAGAGGGAAAGGTTGAACCTAGTGGCAGTTATGCATCATCCTGGAAAGAATTTAAAGGGAAAGTGCCCAACTATCAAAGTTCAGTGACACAAGGTATATTTGATGCTACCCGTTGGTGCATTTTCTTCTTACTTCAATTTTCATCATTCATAAGCTTTCCTTGAATTCTAAATAATGCTGTTAGAAAAAATGAGGAATATGAATTAGTAAGAAGAAGTGGTCAATGTTTTTTTTATTGTGTTTTTTTTAATGTAATTTGTTGCTAGATTCTGTATTGTTTACTTTTTAATAGTTTGTCAGTGGTTGGTTGAATTTCATAAATGCTTTGTGGTGCCAGCACTGACTCAAACATCATATGCCAATTCTTGCTATGAGAAATATATGAACGTCTTTTTTGTTTGCCTCCTTTCCTCTGTCAGTTTGTTTATGCAGGTGTGGTAACGAGTGAAGCTGTGTGAGATTCTACAGGTCTTGATATGATTATGAGTATATCTTGATGATTCAAGCAAACTCTAAATTAATCGATGCAAGTCATCTGAGGCTGGATGACTTTCTTCTTTGTGCGAATTGATTTTCTATTTTTTGCAAATATACACGTGGTTCTAGAGCTTAACAGCCAAGTTAAAAGGGACATGTTGTCACAATCCTAATAAACTAGAGTTTTCATATTCTCTAACCTTGCGAAGGCTAATTTACTGCAGCATGAACTTGCAAAATTTTGTTGATTTGGCAGTGAATGTGTAATTGTTTAATTAGGTGAACCTTGGTGTTTTAAGTGATCTTAGTCCTTCACTACATGCCGATTGCATGCTAAATGGGTGCGCATGGGTTTTCATTGTTAGTGATCTTCTATTCTAATGATAGATGAGTGGCCATATATGCATAGTCACTTGTTAATTGCCATAAGATTCCATTTTATTGATCCTTTTACGGTTCCAAATTCTAAATTCATGTGGCAAAATCACTTGGTGATTGCTTTTTTCTGTAACAGGTTTCAATATGTTTAAAGGAAATCTAGGCGTTTGGGAGAGCCATTATACTGATGCACTGGCAAGAAAAGATAATATGGGACTGGAAGGCATTTCCATGGATCACGTAGATGAATATTCTCTACATTCAGCTGAGGAGAACTCCGGTTTTTTTTCTTACTGTACTTCTAGATCTTGTGATCTACAATCTTCCTGTCTTCCCCAGAAATCCTTTTGCTCTCACCTGCCCATTCCTCTGGTGCCCACGACAGAATGGTGCCCCCGCACTCCAGTTAAATCTCCTTCGAGTACTGTTTCACCTCTGGGTGATGCTCTTAAGGTTGAATCAACAATTCCAGAGTCGGATGCTTTTTTGAGCCAACATCTAACTCAACCTGCATGTTATGGTACTAATGCATTGGAAATGGAAGCATCAAATTTCTCGTGGAATATGCAAAAAGATGCTGCATTTCCTTGTTCCAAGCAGAGAGAAAGTGATGTAGAAAAGAGTAGCTGTCAGATAGGTATTGGTGAAAGCAGAGAGATTTTGGAAGAAATATCTGGTCCAAAAGACGTATCCTTCTGTTCTTTTAATCGTACATCTAATAATCATTCAAACTCACAGAATATAAACTTGCACCAATCAAACATTTTCTCCTTTTCATCAGGACCTGGTATGCCTCTCCGGAGTTCGTCTGACATCACTGATCCACTGAACCATGGTGTTGATTCACCATGTTGGAAAGGAGCTTCTCCTTCCCAATCCCTGTTTGCAGCTTCTATTCAGATTTCTGAACATTCTGCTGTTGGTTTGGAAGTTACTGATTCACCTAAAGTCCGTGGGAGCACGTCCAAGGAAGAAACTGATGATTTAGAGGTGAGATGTACATCTCCTTCAAGAGACCCCTTTTCTGTTTGGGTCACCTCACAGCTGAAGCCTGTTGTTAGTGGCCAAGCTGAAGCAATTGGGTCAGATAAATCAGCTAGTGGTTCAGACCAAGCAGGTAGTGATTCAGCCAAGACTAACAGGTGCATTGGGCCTTCTGGCCAACTTAAGGATTCTACAATTTGTCATGCGCTTTCAGAAACTGCAAAGAGTGGTTTTATTCTAGAAACTGCTTGCTTAATTTCTAATGTAGAAAGAGAAGTTGGTGCCATTAGAGTTCCTTGTTCTCGGACTCATGAGTGTAATCAATCTGAAAGTGGGAACATTTCACCTCTGAAGTTGAAAGGAGAGACTATAGTTGAGACGATATGTAACCTCTGCAACTTACTTATTTCAAGTCAGTTCTGTGATTTAAATATGCTAAAGGATGAAGATTGCAAAAATCTTCAATCAGCAATGAACATTCTCAGTATTCAGTTATCAGCAGGAAAAAAGGATGATGAACTTGGTTTCACTGATGGTTTTAAAAAGCCAGTTGATCCTTTTCAACAGGTAGTGTTATTTTTTAGATTGTTTGATTTTTTTTTCAAACGTATGACTTCAAGCTATATCATTGAATTAT
Source organism: Piper betle (assembly GCA_033002965.1). NCBI lineage: Eukaryota > Viridiplantae > Streptophyta > Magnoliopsida > Piperales > Piperaceae > Piper > Piper betle. The sequence goes on along the minus strand of JAURVB010009773.1, from coordinate 23,907 downwards.
ATGGTTGTGCTACATGTCTATTTATGTAGTATATGGTATAATGTAAAAGTTAATTCACTTATAGCCTAAATAATTATGTAAAGTTTAAGCTCTTAGCACAGGATTTTATGTGCACCCTCTTGTATTATGTGTTTCCCTAATCTTGCCACTAGTAGTGATCTTTTTACCAGTTTTTATCAAATCTCATTGGTTACTTTCTGTAGTTCTTTTCAAGTATGCCAGATATAAACAAGTTTCACATGTTAAAAGTAGGAATAATACATAACTTTATCTGTATAATGACTTAGTCTTTGTGTAGAGATTCTCAACCTCTATTTAGTTACTGATTTTCTATAATTTTTGTTTCTAATTTTCTATGATATCTTTCTGTATCTTGGCTGTACAGATTACCTTGTAAGCTCAGACCTAAAGTCTACTTATTGATGATGATGAAGTATTTGGAATCTCATTGGAGATTACCTTTATCCTATTTCTTCTTATTTTTAAATGCTATCAGAGCATTATCGGATCTTAATATTTAAATGACAGCTGAATGTTGTGTTTGAACTTCTATATAAACTTTCTAAAAACATGGAAGTGTATCCGTTCTATCTTTAGGTAGATATAGCCAAGCCATACAACTTAAATCATCAATGAACACAACATAATATTTAAATTTATTTGCATTAGAAATTGATAAAGGGCTCTATAAATTTTAGATGGTCTAACCATTTGTCCCTAAAACTCAAATTGTTAAGAAAGGGAACCACTAAATGTTTATTTTAACAATCCCCCTCACGTGCAAACAATCTGTTTTAAGGCTTAGTACGTGGACAAACACAAACACAGGGCAGATAATTCATTGGTCACAACATGGGGGTAAATTAATATTTCTTTGGGTATATCTTGCCAATGAAATTTGAACTCCTTGACCTTTTACACTGTTGTTATGTAAATTTTAGATGGTCTACCACTTATTATAAAAGTTCAATCTGTTAGGAAAGGGAACCACTAAATGTTTACTTCAACCATCTAGATGGAGCACTATGAATGATTTCAAAGAGACTGGATGAACTAATTTAACTTTTAGGTGGATAACATACCCTAGAATTCTTAGCAAGTGGACAAGCTTCACACTCAAGACTCGACACAAATTTAAACAGTGGAAATAATAACTCCAATTTATGTAAAGTAGGATGGCGTAAACGGAAATGATACTAGAGTGTTGGAGTATTGGTAGACATTATAGATGTAGGCATTGTAGGTTTTGTTGGCATCTAGAAATAAAGTCCTCTTCTTTAAATGCCATGTCCAATTTCCCTCTTGGTGGTCAGAGCGTGAAACAAACAAATAGGACGTTTAAAAATTACTTGGCCGTTATTCCTCTTACAAAGTTTATGAACAGACAACAAGCTGAATGGAAATGAGGGAACCTATAAAACATCATATAAACAAAGTGTAGAATTGAGAATAAGATGCCCTTTGCCAAGAGCAGATGAATAACTACCATTAGCTAAAGATACTTTAAGATGACTGGAAAACAAGGTGAAGATAGAAAAAACATGTAGGTGGCTAGTCATATGGTTTGAGGCACCGGAACCGATATAAGCTAAGAAGCACTGGATTCAACATTGCAATGTGTCATACCTACATTTGCTAGAGGTAGATGGATTGGAATCATCATGAACCATCTTCATGAGATGCTACAAATCACTATGTGATATAGTGGCAAAAGTGGCTATAGGTGTTGTAACATTAATAAAAGGGATGGGTTCGGATTGGATACAGGTCAGAGATGGCTATATCTGGATCCGATCCTAATCTGAAAATCCGAACTCAAATCCTTGAATTGAAGATTATATCCATTTTATTTACAATATTCGTATCCAATTTGAATTTGCAAAAATCGTATAGGATACAAATCCAACCCCAACCAGATTGACTAAATATTATAAATAATATAGATTTTTAATATAAAAATAGAGAAAAAATAAAAATATTATTTAAATATTTTTAAAATATAATTTATAAAATATTATCTATTCAGATCGAATATTGAATGGATCACCCTAAATCCATATCCGATTTGAATATTTTCAAAGATATTATATATTCGAAAAGTCCAAACCTAAATCCGATTTGAAACTATTTCGAATCGATATAAATAGGTCGGATTTGGATTAGATTCACAAATATCGGATACCCAAACCTGTCCCTAATTAATAAGAACATTAGAAGCATTGGTTCCATTTGCATGATTAACACTAGTAGTGTGGGGGGTCATAGCTCAAGTATTGACTAATAAGAAAATAGCACTTAACACACAAATTAGTATTTCCACGTATCTTAGGACTATCAATTGATCGTGACAAATATGGATAATTTAATCAATGCTGAATTTAATGTGCAATATGTGAAATGACAATCTCAATTTAAAAACCTTCACAAGTATTGGCAAATGATATCAAACCATGAAAGTGAATGATTTTGAATTGAATAATTTACACAAATCACTAAAGCGAATTTGTCAAACACAAGTGTTTTGTGTAAGGAATATGATCAAATACTAAATATGCACAATTAACCAACTAAAACAAATAAGGAAGATCAAGGGAGAAAGGAAAGAGGAATCAAACACAAAGCCAAACAAGGATATTAAATAGCTTTGAAATTCTTACTCATCTCTTCTATCTAAGACTGAACTAACTTTAGCCTAGACCAAATTAACAGGTCGAGCCGAATCGAAATTGTCGGTTCAGTTCGGTTTTAAAAAAATTTTGGCCCACCTCGGCTGTTATCTTGGGTAACCGAATGCAAGATAAGAAATTCGGTTTGGAACTAAACCAAACCGAAATTGACTGAAAAAATAAAAAAATTTTAAAAAACCTTACTATTCACATTTTATGTGGTTATTATTAGTTTATTTTGATTTTTTTGTAATTTATTTGAGATGTTCAATATAATATCTATTTATAGAATTCTTTTGAATATAATTAAGATGGTTAAATCATTGTTTTGATTGGAATTATTATCAAAACCATAATTAATTTTAATATAAGTTTAATAGTTTTGGTTTCTAATAAGCCAAACCTAACTGAAATAATATAATTAAATTTTGGTTTGGTTCGGTTATGTTTTGGAGGAAGGTCGGGTTCCATTTGGTTTGGAAATTGGGCTGCCGAGGGGAAGTTCGGAAATTCGGTTCAGTCACCGAACTGATCGAATGCTTAGGCCTACTTCTATCCCATCAAGTTATTTAATTATGTAGGCCTACTTCCCTTCGCTATAGCAAGCACTTGTATACTTACAGGCAACACTTGTCCTTCTACAAAATCTCCACTGAGCCAAAGCAATAAGCTCACTAGTCCCTTCATAAGCTTTCCACCGAGCTTAGGCAACTAGCAACGCACTCCAATAGTTCGGAGCAACACCACCGAAGCTAGACAACGCCTTACATGACCTTCACTCAACTTTTGTTGATTGGCCAAGGTGCCCGAAACCCACTCCAAACGCCCTCGGAGTTTATAAATTAATCATACACACACACCTTACACAAGGCCTTACATAGAATTCTATTGATCTTTACAAAGAACACTCATACTCTTACCATACAAAAACCACTTTGTATCACTTGAGCAAGGAGTGAGCCAATCATCTCTCCTTCACCTCTCTTGACTAGACCTTTTGAATCAAATCATAATTGCCTCATTCATTTCATATGACCACTTTATATAGTCCAAGATAACCATTCTTGGTCATTGGGTCAAAAGATTTGAACTTCCACCTTTTTGGAGATCAGCCAACGGACGTATTTTCTTAGCCCAAATCTTTCGGCTATCGAACACCCTACTAATCAATTCAAATCACTTCAATCTGCTATTTGATCATCCATCCAAAACTTATGCCGAAGTCCCTAAGTAGGAATCACTAACTATTTGTCTAAGTCTGATTGATCCTTCAATGCCCAACATATTTTTGAAATCCTTTAAACACTGCTCGGTTTCCAATCGATCCTTCGATCATTCGGCTGATCATCTTTAGTTATCAAGTTTCCATGATCCTCATGTTCTGCTTACCAAACACTCCTCCGAACACAATCCGATGAGACATGAGTTCCACTGACTATTTCTGATTGCTCTCTTCGGTTTACCGAACATCTCGAAGACAAATTTGATGAATGCAAATGTGATCAGTTTAGTGATCATTCTTCCAAACGATCTCTATCAAACACTCGGGAGATAAATGCAAATTTTGAAATGCCATAATTTTTTATAGAGAATTCCAATTTGACTAATTCTTGACTCGTTAAATAGAGAATTCTGATTTGATTGATTCTTGACTCGTTAAAAATCTCTTGATGGTTTGCACACATCTTGAAAGTATCATAATCAAACTCATGTCCATAGGCATTCAATGACCTTGTAGTACACCTTCCAATGTTCATGAAAGTGTGTGGAGTAATAATCTTGAAAGTATCATAATCAAACTCATGTCCATAGGCATTCAATGCCCCCTTCAAATTCATATTGAACATCCAAACTAAAAAGAAAAGATACCTTGAGTTGCTCCCTTTGTGCTTTCCAAGTGTTTAGGTTAGTAAGATAGGGCTGATAGAGTGGCAACTCTTCATGTCGACCTTTAACCATATTGTAATATACTTTGTGAGGCTTCCACCTTGTTTGGACAAGATCTCTTCACAAAGGTTGTATATGTGGCTGATGTTTCCTTGCACATTAAATGTATCCTTAAGAAAATCCCATCTATCTTTTGCAGTAGGTAGCAGCATTGTACCAGAGCTAATGGAGGGCTCCATTGAATTCCAAAGCCAAGATCTAACTTGTGCATTCTTCTTAATCCATTGAGCATCTTCCTCTTTAAGCTTTTCTCCCCAGAGTCACTTGACTTTTTCCTTAAACATGAGAGAAGTTTGGATAACTATTGACCATTGCAGATAGTTCTTCCCATTTAACTCGATAGAAATGATTTAAGGACTATGAAACATATCAGCAATTGACTGATTACTTCCATCATTTTGAGATGAGGAAGAAGAGGTAGCAGCTCGCGTGGTAGGAGCCATAATAGCAAAATAATAAGAACCGGTTTGGATCTATCTGTTGATCTATAGAAGATTCAAACTTGGCTTGATGTAATGTAGATGAAGTTGGAAGTGGTAGATAACTGAAGAAGTGAAATTTTGTTTGTGACCCACATGTGAAATTTTTAATGGAGATGCTAAACTATGACATTAGTGATATAAAGCAGGCTTCTTTTTGGCCTGGCATTGTAGTGGTGCCCTCGTGTGCAGGAGAACATTAGAAATTGTACAACTAAACCTATCCATCCACTTCTGAATAATTTCTGGAGATGTATAGTTAACAATGCTTATTCTTAAACAAAAAGATGGAAAATGTGTTGGGTCTTAAAATCATAATTTTCTATTCCAGGGAAATACTGAATGCTAATTAGATTTTTGTTTCTATACTGTTAAGTTGTGGTCTTGTTATGATTTAATGATTTTTAAAGTAAATCATTGTTCTTGTGCCAAATTTCTACGGTTTTCTCCATACAAAATGAATTTCTGCTTCTGTTGGGAGGTTATTTGTTTGATGAATAATTTTGTCGGTTCTGAAATTTGAAACTCTTTTTAATGTTCCGGATGGTTATTATTTATTATTTTCTTGGCAGTTAGTAAAGAACATTGTTTTACAGGTTGACATGAGCAACAAGTCTGAAAATCTCCGGAGGAATCTTAAGACTAGTTCACATCAGCATGATAATCATTCCTTCAGCAGTAACTTCTATAAGTTCGATGAATTTTCAACTGATGAAACAGATTGCAAAACAAGTATTGGAACTACCCAGGTAGGAGAAAACACACATGACGTCACATATTATGGCCTTCTTCATCAATGGCATCAACCTTTTGACTGTTGCAGGTTTTAGAAACACATTTAAGGGAAAATGTTTTTTGTCCGGAGGAGGTGCACCCACAAGCTTTGATTTATAAGAACTTATGGATTGAGGCTGAAGCAGCTCTTTGCACCATGAAATACAAGCTTCAGTGTGCCCAAATGCAAATGAAGATTCATAAACTAAAAGACCGACCTGTAAAAGGTATGCTTGTTTATAGTGGGGTCGAGGAAGGTAAACTATGCTAAAAAATGTCCCTTTTTTTGCCCTACAAAACTTCAGGAAATATTTTTTGTGGTTACAAAAGCATTTCAAGCATGAACCTTCTGGTATTCCTAAAATAATTTGGTTCAAAAGTGTATCCATTTTAAAGATGCTGGCCTCCACCATCTTCCATTATTTTCCCTAGTTATTTAGAACACTAAACTCATTTTTTCCAGTCTGGCAATCAGACATCATCCAATTTCTCATACCTTATCCCTTCAATCCATTTTCTTTGCTTCTATTCTTCTCCATTCAAATTCTTCTTTCCACACTATAGCTAGCATTACGCTTTTCAATTTTTGTATCTACTCATCTCCTATAAAGCTTTCACCATAGAAAAAATATATCCGTTTAAGAAAATTATTTGCATTTTGTCCAGTTGCCAATACCTCTCTCTTATTTAAAAATATGGTACACAAATCCATCTTTTCTTCTCCCACCTTTACTGAAAAATTCGATTTTCTGCCCTTAGTAGGTCAGCACCACTTTCCATTTGATGCAGGAGCGTCTTAGATTACTATTATTATTATATTATTATATATATTAAATTATATAATTTTTTTGTATTGTATTTTATAAATTTGAATTAGGGTTTTGAGTTAAATAAGTTCTTATAGCTTAACAGCAGTATTTGCTTAGGATTAGTGTCGTAATTTCTCTCTGTTTTTTTGGTAATTTTCATCGTATTTTCATGATTAATTTTAATTGTTATTGGGATTAGTCTATAAACATGTTTATCTTTATAATCCGGTATTGAGTTGATTAAAAGCAGAAAAGTAGTTGTGTTTAGTTATGCTGCTCTTTTTATTGATTGGTAGTGTTTATTTTCTCCCGTCTCTTATCATCTTTTCATCTTTTATTCTCTCTTTCATTTGCTTCTCTAAATTATTCTTCGTCAATATTTTGTTGTTCAGCTAATTTATTTATTGAAAATTTTCAGATGGTGAAGAATCTGTAGGAATGTACGAATCTCCTCTTGCAGAAAAGGTGCCCGTGTTGAACCCACTTGATACTGGTCACATGGCAAACCTTAATGAAAGAGAAAAAAGAAGGAAGGATATTGCTTCTGATGATTGCCCTTTGAAAAATTTATCCAACACTGACAATAAAAGTCAAGCGGATATCAGTCCTGATAATTCTGTTATGGCTCGTTTCAGGATTCTGAAAAATCGGAATAATGATGCAAATAAAATTCATTTACAAAATTGTCTTGTTTCAGACAATGTTCGACCAATCAAAACAGGCCTACAATCCGATTGTGAGAAGATGGATAATTTTGAGATCAGGGACAGCACAACGAAGATGATCAATTCGAAATTTTTTGAGGATAGAAGGCATCGGTCGTATGTGAGTGAAAGCAGTAAGAATGTTAATTTGGGTGTTGAAGAAGTGAGCACACCACTGGAGTCTATGCAAACAATTTATCCAAATCTGTCAGCTACTTCAGTTTTCCACAAACCTTCAAAGACCAAGTCAGGTGGAACAAGGGAACCGGAGTATTCTGCCTTGGATTGGGAGCACGTGCTCGAGGATGAGTTTGTACCAAGTAAATAAACAGACGTTATTCTGCTTGAAGTTTCTGCTGCTACAATCAACCCCTTTTTCATGTTTTGAGGCTACACATCATACAAACACGTTCTTTATCTGCTCTTTGTTGTGCTAGATAAACTTATAACCTCAAAATCAGTGTCTACTTTGTGATTCAGTTTCACTGTTCAAAACTGCCATTTATGAGTCCTTTTAATCTTTAACTTGCTAATGTACTCTTCGGTATAATCTTGCAAAACGTGCATTTCTAGTCTTGCTTCGTCTTTGAGAAAGACGTTAGCTTGTACCACCAAGAATTGTGGTGGATGAACAATGCACAAGCTCATGACTAACTCTTGAATGAGAGTGCATCAGTTGGAACCGTGGTCTATGACCCCTGTATTGGTACCAACTATGGGATATCGGCACTGACATGTCTCGTGTTTGTTGCTGATTGATAAACAGATGGTGCACTATGTCAAGCTAATATGTAGGATAAGGGAAACTTTGTGATTTTATATGCAGGTGAACTGAGTGAGTATGAACAGGGTGAGCGAAACTGCTCAAATGGAAGGAAACTTGAGGCTCAACTTTCGGACTTCTTTGTAGGCAGATAATTTTCCATGCATCAAAGCAAGTATATGGTATTTCTTCCTCCATGCATCACAGCAAGAAGCTAGTGCTCTGTTGCTGTCTTCATTCTTCACTTCAATACCCTTAAACAGTAGGACCTTCCCAGTTTTTTGCACTTCCAGATTTTTTTCCTGTACGAAATAGAAATTATAACTATATTAAAAAATTATATATTGAACAGAAAAGCATACATACAAAGGGGCCAGCTCTTGACGGAGTTTCCAGATTTTTGCGAGCTCCAGAAGGATTGCGATGGTGCACTCTGCGATGAAGGAGGCAGACTAGGTTGGTCCCCCACTCCTACGAATCTATATGCGTGTAGACTTATAGACTTATGTCAGTTATATACACACGCGGGCCCAATAGTACGAAGACTGTGTACACCCCACTATCACTATATGTGCAATTGAGAGCGCAGGACAAAGAGACCCCACAAACAAGCCCACAAAAAATAAATAAAATTAAAAAAAGATTAAAAGAAAGAGAACGAGAAAATAAGAATAAAAGAATAAAAGCAAGGAAAGAGTAGTATCTTTAAAATTAATCATATGTCTAATATTTAATAAAGAAGATTTAATATATTAATAAAGATGTGCTCGTATGTTTTAAATTGAGTTAATTATTCTAAGGGGCTTTTAATTTGTACTTGAGTCGAAGTATTATAAATGATATTCATATTAATCCAAGATTATATTTGAAGACAAAATTCAGATCTAGCCTAAGATTTTAGGTGGAAAAAATTTTCAAAGACAAATTTTCTACGATATATGAATTGTAATATATTTCAAATTAGTCTTGCATGTAATATTTAATGAGATAAAATCTGATATATTAGTAGATATGTTTATAGATCTTTAATTTTAATTAATTATTTTGAAAAAATTAATTTAAGTTCATTAATTTTCACTTGGATCATATCATTAAAAAAATAAATAAAATTGTGACTTGCACATCTAATTGGGGTAGGTTGTAAATAGGTGTATAATTTTAGAGGTTAGGATAGCCTACTCCAGGGGATGAGATTATCCGCTTACAATAAATCATCTATATTCATATTCTAGGTGTGATTTAATTAGGGATACAGGTAAGGTCTTATCTGATTGAATAGGAGAGTCAAAATTTGGGAGCCTCAAGGGTTAATACAATGTGAAAAAATTTAATTTATTGTTCTAATTGGGTCGTGTAAAAAAAAATACAAATATTATAAAAGACAAGTATAGACTGTTGCAAAGATGTTCAAGTAGGTTCTAACAATAATTTGCTGTATATAAGAAGAGAAAGGAAACCGAAGTTATTATCAGCTTTTTTTACCCGTGATGCCAGACCAAAATAACATTTATCAATTATCATGATATTCAAGGCTTAACATTTTTTTTTCTTTTAAAAGAAAATATTGAATATTTTAGTCAAGAATGGGCAGAATGCTGGAGGGAAATAATTTGTGCTATTTAATTCTTTTAAAAAAATTTACAGTAACGTATCATCAACATAAAGCATGCTCAAATAACATGAATATTGACTTTTATAATTGCTATGGGGCCACTTCAATGGCATTGATGTCATTTTGATTGAGATGGCCAGGATAAAGACTAGGGAGTCAATAGTGTGCCCTTAAAGATGAACAAACGGGGAGGGGACAATGCCTCGGATCAGACCGACGTTTGAGGAAGATGCTGATTTCCTTATAATGAATAATAGTCCTCCTCTCAGTTTTTATTACCACCTTTAATAGGCTCTCTAATATTAACTGATGTGTTAATATGTGTATATGTAGTATATATATATATTAGACATTTTAAACTACTATCTTTAGCAATTGCACAGCCTATATCATGGATAAATTTCAATTTTAAATGTAAATTCTCATTAAATGAAGAGGTTAATCATAATGATCGAACAATTTGTTATTTTTTATGTTTGTACATCTTAATTGGTTGAATGTCTTATTTCTAATCAGAACTTGATTTTTGATGGGCCTTTCTTTAATATGAGTTAATAATTGATTACGTGGGTTTTAATCGAAAAAAATGGTAAAGGGCCTCTAGAATTCAAGTTCAATTAGTAGATGAGGAAGCAAAAAATGAATTACTCAGTGTTCAAGTTAAAAACAAAATTTAATTAAAGAGTTAAGAATCCCTGCTCATATTTGGTAGTTATATAATAAATTAAATTGGCTTATATAAACATCAATCAATCAACAGTTTTATATGTTTTTTCTTTTTAAAAAACTAATTAAAAATCACTTTTAGACGTTTAAAAAAATTGACTTTTGCACGAATGATCCTTAAGTATCATTCTAAAGACTCAATTACTCAGTACCCAAAGTCATGACTTTAATTATTGTGATATATATATATATATATATGTGTGTGTGTGTAAAAATTTAAGTTTGTCACATATGGGCATACAATTTTACGTCAAAATCAATTTAGTGCACGTTGAAAAAAATAGATTTCCTCCCTCAGAGCTCATAGATCATTCTTGTCCTAAATATTTGAATATTTACTATTTAGTTTTAGTTTATAATAAAGTAATTAGTAATTTAGCATATAACCATTTTGAATTGAATAGTCATCATAAAAAGAAAGAAGTGAATTTAGTTCGGGTCATCCCTGTTACGCCATTTCGGAAATGGAAGTGGAGATTTTGTTCCAATAGCCGGAATTAAATTAATCACAGTTAATATTTGAATAAAATGTTTTCCCAAAAAACGAAAAAGCTTCAATTTTTTTAAAAAAATTACTTGTTAACGAAGCAAGCGGCTAGCCAACTAGATGTCCATGGTATTAAAGAATGGTTGGTCAAGGGATAACCTCACTGTCTATGATCAGTGATTGACCAACTGGAATGTTCATTAAGCTACGATAAAGTGTAAATTTATAATTTAAATTATTTCTTCAAAAATAAATAATTATTTTAAGTTAAAAATTTACGGGTATACACTATTACTCTAATGAGTCTTAAATAATAAATATAAGATAATTAATTTGGGGTAATTTATGAATCACTCACGTTTAGAAATTCTATCTTCAGATTTTATTTTATTTTTTGCTGGGCCTAGACCACATATATTCTAATTAGTCCTGCCTATTATGCAGAGCATGTATAGTTTACACTTAACACTAACATGACTTACATCGTGTTGTACTCTCTTCAATACATATTTATTGTAAACCCCATGCAAATTATTTTGTGGTTAACAAATAACATATCATAATAATATTTACTTCATGACTTATTTATGGTTAAACCTATGCAACATTTTTTTGTGGTTAACGCAGGCATCCTAAAAAATTTTCCAACTCATCACACTCTCTTCTGTACAAACCTTCTCTGATCTGAGCTCTACCCTTCTATCTTCTCCTTCCTTTCTTCCAATTCTCTCTTTCTTGATCTCTCCCTATATATCTCAATCTACCCACCTCGTATCATATCATGATTCAGACGAGGAAGCTGCCACGATGGTTGACGAATCAGACACAAACCCTCCCTCCGTAAGAAGAAGACGAAGAAGAAGCTGCCATGGCAGCTTGGCTGCCTCGGATGCAGCTCACACCTTTGAAGCAGATCCAAACATGGAATGTTCACCACGCATCTTCTCCATCTGGGTCATCTGATCATCCTCACTATATTCTTCAACCAGACGCCGATTCGATCACAGCCACCAGTGAGCTAGCTACATATAGATCAAGTAAAAATCTAATGTCCTTCATCCAAGAAGGGGTGCCACTAGTGGAGACAGTAAAGCAACCGATCGTAGAGCTAACGCATCATCCAGATGCTAGCCCTTCTCATCATTTCTCCTTCTTCCCTCCACCACCGCCGGCGATCTACAACCGATCTGCGGAGACGACGACGAGAAGCTGCCGGGAGAGGGAGCACATGTTTGAGAAGGTGGTGACACCGAGCGATGTTGGCAAGCTCAACCGGCTGGTCATCCCCAAGCAGCACGCCGAGAAATACTTCCCCCTCGACTCGTCATCACCGGAGAGCGGCCGACAGAGCCTCCTCCTCAACTTCGAGGACAGCTCCGGCAAGCCATGGCGCTTCCGATACTCCTACTGGAGCAGCAGCCAGAGCTTTGTGATCACTAAGGGATGGAGCCGGTTTGTGAAGGAGAAGAAGCTAGTCGCCGGCGACGTCGTCTCCTTCGACCGGGAAATCAGCGACTGCGTACGCTTCTTCATCGACTGGCGCCGGCGAACCAATATGGGTGCGGTGCAGCTCCGGCCGGTGCCATGGGGGAGGGTGTTCTTCTCCCCTACCAGCTGCTATACCAAGTTCAACTATAGCTGTAACTACCATGTGTTCAACCCGGCTTCTCTTCGTTATGATCCGTTTGGCCAGGCTATTGCCAGCAGTACTGGTGGGGGTGACAGGTCGGCTGTGGTGCTCGAGTCGGTGCCGGTGGTTCCCCGCAGGACGGTGGGGAAGAGGGTGAGGCTTTTTGGTGTAAATTTGGACTGCCCATCAGAGGAGGAAGGTGAGGGGTGTAGTAGTGCAATTGTTCCGGCCATGGCACATAAGCCTTATCCTTCCACTTCAATGCAGTTGATTTCAAGGGACTTGCAGAGAAGATCCAAGCTATCTTTGTCTCCTGATTTGGATGTCTGATTCTTTGGAGATTGAGAGAATTGAACCACAAAACAACCCAGAAAAGTACACACACATATATATATATATAAACACTATTTGATTCTTCATGTTCATATATCTTCCAAGTCGTATACCAACATATTTCTACCATATTCAAGAGTTTGCTTGCCTATTTAGACCCAATATATAAGAGTATTATACACTGTTTCATCTACTTAGTCTCTTCTCGACCAGGCTTTAGTTTATGTATTCGATCAGTCTTCTTCTTTTGAGGGTGGGGTATTTAAGGAAATAGATAGCTCTGGAGCTTGCTGAAAAAGCTGATGCTGCATATCTCTAGCTCTTTCCTTTATATGATGATCTGCTCATGGATATAGTAATGGAGGAGTGTACCTTGTTCTGCTACATTGATCGATCTTCCTTTCTGTAGAACCCAAATGCTTCCAATGCCCTTCTATACACATCTCTTCACAAATTTTAACCACTAAGATCATTTTCCCTAGATCTGAGTCATTTCAATCCTCAAATCTTGCTCAGGGTTTATCATTTATATATGGAATATGTTTTTGTGCCTTCTTTCTCCACTCTTGTTACGGATATATATATATATATATATATATATTTATATATTAGCCTTCCTCCCCACCATGGATGGAGCTGGTAATGTCAAGTGAACACAGAGGTAGAGGAATTGAGTGTCAAACAATATTCTAAGGTGAGTTCTCTAATTCCCTCTCCAATTAATTTGTTTCTTACCTGCTCTTCGACTTGCATACTTAGTAGGTGTTAAAAAAGTTGTATGCTTAGTACTGGATGATAATTTGGACTACTTTGCTCATCGACCACCATTTTCTAGGCTTAAATAATTTAGTAACTAGTTATAAACTTATACGTCTGTCACAAAAAAATCTTGGAAAATGTTAAGATACCCAGATTTTGAATGTATAATTATATGAATTGCATTGTTTTGTGAATATATATGTTGGCTTATAATAATTGTGAACATTTTCTACTTACTAATTAGAGTTGTATCAGGTATTCTAATTAATTGCGTCATAAATATTATTAATGTGCATACTTACGCATTCGAGTGAAAAATAGAGGCGTGCTAAAACTTTCCGGCAATAAGACATCATGACCTCTGATAGGTGTAGAAATACAGGAAGAACTTGATAAGAATAAAATATAAATATTAAGAATAATTTTAACACAACAACTAACTTCCACCTGTGCAATACGCCAGCCATGTCAGACAAACTCTTTAAAATTTTATTAAAAATCAAAATTTAAAATATATAACATTAAAAAATGTAAAAAATTCCTTTTTAAATAAAGTATGATAAATAAGTATAAAATAATTTTATAATTTAAAATTTTATAAAAATATCTATAAATTCTTAGTTGAAAATTTCTGTCAAATATTATTTTGTCAAGATCAAAGTTAAATATGCCTATCATAAATTGTTTTGCATAAAAAAGATTCAAACTTTCAAGTGGCCCTTAACTTTTAATTACCAAAATTACACCTTAATAATGTATAATTAGCTAAAGTTGTACATTAAATTTTTATTATTTTCAATATGCAATATATTTTAATTTAATTAATAATATATAAATAAATATAAAGTAATTTGAAATGCAAATATAAGAAAATATTTAATTTTAAATACAATATTTCCAAATATATTTAAAAATATCTTGCTCATTGAAATCAATTTGAAATTATCAAAAGCAAAATTTATATGAAGAAATTTTAAAATTAAAATTAAAATATTAATATATAATTAGTTAAAATACTTATTTTAAATAATTAAAAATAAATATTAGTTGATATTGAGTTTTGGCCAAGTAGGAAATGAAAGCAAAGAGTTTTGGACGACTAAGAGATGAAAGAGAAGATATTAAGGATAAATTTTGGAGAGTTTGAGAGTTAAGAGAGGGATTTGTGGGGGGTTAGCATTATCGGAGGAAAATGCCAAAATGCTATGAGGGCGAATTTTTTTTCTAGCTATAGTATATAGTAGAAGTAGATAGATAGATAGACAGACCGATAGTTTTGAAGAGGAATTTGATAAAATATATATAATACACCATAGAGCCTACTAATGAATTTATGAGAGAGTCTAACTTGTGAGTATCAATTTAGAATGAAAACTAAAAGACACATGTATAGACCTTGAGGCCTATCTCACTTAATCACATCCATATTCAAAGTTATCGGTTGATATTCTAGTCCTAACTCTTTACTTACCTAAAAGCATTGTACAGATTCTTCATTTACAAAAAGCATGCTAACCTCCTCATATTTATTCGAAATATGCAATTTAGACTTACTTTTCAACAATCTTATGCCAAGCCATCAAGGATTTTAATTTAAATCTGGTTATAGAAGGTCAAGGACCCTATAAATGCATATTGGCCTTTGTGTTGGAAAGGAATACCATTTGTACTTTAATTTATAGGCTATAAATATTGCAGTTGAATGGCAATTTTTCATGTGCTTCTTCTTTAAAAATCAAGCATTTTATGTACAAAAAGAGTTGCTTGACCAGTGTTATGAATCATTAGTTTTATTACTTCCTGTGGGTCAAATCTAGATTTGAGAGCCTAAAATGATGATCAGACATGAACTAATTGCGAGATTATTGCCCTGGAGTACAATTCGTTTCTGTGGAATTTAATGTTAATTTAGCTGCATGATTCAGTACTTATATATATGAAATTTTGAAGCAACTAGGTTCACTCCTTTGGGATAATAATAACAAATGAGTAATATCTATATATAATACGGCACTGTCGCTAAACTTGTTTTGATGTTAGTAAACAACACTTAAAAAGGTTCGCATCATGTTTGGTATCCAGGTATTTGCCGTCTTAATGCAAGCTATGGAGATTTTCCTGGGGGACTTGTTCGGTTAGGTGGTTATAAGTCGACTACAACATTTGTGAGATTTGATTTTATTATTCCTCATATTTGTTTGTGTACTTGGTGTATTCTAAAAAAATGTGATTCACAATGTGACCACATGAACATGTTTTGGTATATATTATGTATGATTAAATCCTAGCTTGTTGCAAAAATAAAGAATTTGATTTGTATGCTTAAAGTATATATTCTCATGCATAAAATATGCCTTAAAATGTTACTTATGATCATATATTATATACCTACTTGCAGAGCTGTAACTTGCATTTTAACGAAGCAAATATATGTTGCTAAGGCAGGCCATATGTAGTTATATATTAGCATGCTTGTCCAGACTAATTAGCAATACATATGAAATATCGTTCACATTGATTAAAGGAAGTTCATGGTGTGCACATTAATATTTTGTTCGTAAGTATACAATAAAATAATCTATTTATTTTTTATTAAACGAAATGATTTACAATATAATAAATCACAATTCTGTCTACATCTTTTCATTAAAAACATAATGTAATTTCTGAGATATTTTTTATAGACAACTTGACTTGAAAAGACATATATTTAACTCTGAAAGCTAGGTAATAAGGTGGAAAAATGGGGAATTTTTTAGTTCAAGTGGAAGTAAATAATTCGTAAGAAATTTTTAAGTTAAAATCAGTTATTTTCCATTATAATTCAGGAAAATGTTAAAAGAGTAATCTTCAGATTACGATAGAATTTCTTTAACTATAGGCCCATACATTGATCATGAACATCAAAAAGAAAAGGGAAAAAAATATTGCAACTAGAAGTAGCTAGCTCAAGTCTCAAACACCTTTTGATGGCATTTAGGCAACAACTAGCAGCATAAGGTCACCTAAATCAAGAATTTGAAGAACGAAAAAAATACTTAAATATGTAACTAAAATACAGACTATTTTGCCTTCAAAACACAAAAAAATAATAATAAGACTTTGACTACCTACTCCGTTGTCCTCTAGGTAGGTGGGGACCATGGATCCATCGTTTATTTTACCTTATCCCCGTAACCCTTACTTGGCTGCTAGCTCCTTATCTACTGCCTAACTAGCCACTGCTACTGGTCTTGCTTTCTGCCATATCTACCCTTTTCAGTACCGTACATTCCCCCGCATATTACCACGCATGCACTAGCGTATGTATGTTAAGGCGAGCACATGTTAGCATGAAAAGGGGTGTCCTCTACTAATTAGGACGTGGGAACGTTTTTGCTGCCAACGTGCATATACAGTCATATATAGTGGTTATATGTATTATATATCCGCGCGTAAATATACTATCAGCACTAATCTTTCAAATGCCATGCTTAATACATACTCAGATGAATAATCTTTGGGATAATAAATATGACGAACAGCAAGGACTAGCCAGCAGCTGCCATTGTAATTAATATTAGGTTTACAGTCACAACGTCCAACGGTACTGCACATTTATACAATGATAAAAGCTTTTAATGGAATAGTACTGTAGCAGCGTTAGCACTTAGCCGTTATGTCTAAAGACTAATGAGATCGATAATACTAATGTGAACAAAGCAGTCATTTATGAGACTTAAAAGTTTAACAGTGGCAGCAACGTGCAGGCAGCCATGACCAACAAAATGGTTGTAAGAATTTATATATAAATTAAATAAGATAAGTGCGATTAATATCAAATTAATTTTAATTTTATATATAAATTCTTATAAAAAAATAAGATAGAATATAATTTTTTAATATCTTAGAGATATATTTTAATTGACTTTAAAGATATATTTTATTTAAATGGAAGGATGAATTCTAATTATTTGATTTTTTATTATATTTTTTTAATATATCCTATTAGAAAGAAAAATAAATTATAATTATTTAATTTTTTATTATATGTTTTTTAAAAAGATTAGAAAGACTCTTATTAATAGGATGTTAAAAGTTGAGATTAATTGGGTTTGAACCGGTGTTTTTAAGAAATTAAAATTAGCAAGATTCGAACTCCAGACTTTTTGCATGAGGTATTTTTATTATATTTTTAAAATTTTTATTATATTTTGATTGGTTAAATCTCTTACTTTTAATCTAAAGTTAGTATTAAGTTCTCTTTTTTATTAATACGAGTAGATAAATTTTGCGATTTATACATGAGGAATATGCATTATGAAAACTTTAAGTATGCCTACACTTTGTGGACACATTAATTATATTAAGCAAGATAGCATGTCATGTGCAAGTCATGTGCAACTTGTATTACATATAAATTTTAAAGTTATTCATAAATTATCATTAAATAATAAAATAGACTATAATAATCTGATATAAATATCAACTAAATGAGAAGATAAACTACAATAATCTAATTTTTTATTATTTTTGTAATGATTCAGCCCAAAGTACATATCAATAAACCTAAGTCATTTCTTTAAAATAGTTAACCCAAGTTAAAGATCTATAGTCTATTCCCACCTATAAATAAGATCTTTATCCGGTAGGTATTAGATATAAGACTAAGTTGAGAGATCTCACAATCCACCCACCTTAGAAAATTTCGCCTCCGTTACTGGCCCCAATGCTTGTCCTGCTCTGGCCCGTGACCATTCCTCAGCCAAAAGTGCATGCTAATAGGCCTAAATCTCTTTTTAAAATGGTTAACCCAAATTAAAAATTTATAGTCTACTCCCACTTATAAACAGGATCTTTACCCGATAGGTATTAGACGTGAAACTAAGTTAAAGGATTTTACAATTTTCTTTGCAAGACAAGTAGACTTAATCTTATTAGTAGGAAGTTATAAATTAAAATTAGTTGGACTTGAACTTGTAACCCTATGTAGCAAATATTTTTATTATTATTATTTTATAAGTAGTTAGAATTTGTAATTAGCTAAATTTGAACTTGTGACAATTTATAGTAAGAGGTATTTCATTTGGAAGTAGGAGGTATTTTATTATTTGTTTATTTGTATTATATTTTGATTTGTTAAATCTCTTATTTTTAATCACAAGTTATTATTGAGTTTTTCTTTTTATTAATAATAGTTGATAAGACTAGATATATAAGTTTTACCTTGTATTACCTTTCTTTCTAAAAATGAAATCAAAAGGGAAGAAAACCTTGTTACTTGGGAGCTGCTCTGGGGAAGATTGTTTGTTCATGCATCAATCAATGTCAGTACAAGTTGGCTGTGAGTAGAGGAAGGGACCGCGCATTAGGAGGTGATGATAAGTGGAGGATCGCTAATTATGGAGCTTTACTTTATACCAAAAAGGCTAACCTGTATCCCCTATTGTGAAGTTGGGAGTAAAATTTTGCCTATTATCTTTTCAAGTCTTTATTAGTTATACGGTTATACCCCCTGTGCCGACAGACTTAAACCTACCAAGGCACACCAAAATCCGCCACTAGCCATCAATCATAATTTTTTAAAATTTTTTTGCAAAAATTTCAAATAATACATGATAATAACAAAATTATCAAAAAATAATTTCAAATATATTATAAAAAGATAATTTTGTCTCTAGATGTGATTGCAATGCCGTTGAGTTGTGAAGTCTATCCATCTATTTGCATGTCAAAGCTCTATAGTAA
This sequence comes from Piper betle, assembly GCA_033002965.1. NCBI lineage: Eukaryota > Viridiplantae > Streptophyta > Magnoliopsida > Piperales > Piperaceae > Piper > Piper betle. The sequence continues at coordinate 4,491 of JAURVB010009773.1, read as the reverse complement.
TATTTTTAAAATTAATTTTGTATATTTTTAATATATATTATCAAAATTTTAAATATACCCCATACATCGCATAAGTCTGTAAGTAATTATGGTAAAGTATAATTTTAATCAAATTAAGAATTTTTAAAATATTGATAAATTTTAATATATTTATAATTATACTACCCGATTAAAGGTTTGATTACTTAATAATACATAATTTAGTTTTTACAGATATATATATATATATATTATTTTATTAAAGTAACTTAAGAGTATAATCTATCCAAATTAAAAATCTATACAAAAATTAAATCCATTTAATTATTAAAACATTTTACTCATTGCAATTAAAATTAATTTTAATATTTATTTTGTTTAAATTAAATAAATATTCATTATTTTTACTTAAAAATAATATCATAATATTGTTTATATTCATTATTTTTACTTATATCTAGATTATTTGTTAGATGTACTGTTGTCGTTAGCAAGGCCCTGCTCAAGCTTCTGGGATTTGTCGGCATGCCAGAAGATTTGGCATGTGCGGGACACCAACGAAGATGATGGCAGCTCATCATGTACGGCCATAGTGATCTTCCTTTTTGTTACTTTTTACATCACTCTTTCGACTAATTTGTTGTTGCTTCCTCTGCTACACAACTATGCATCTTCATATCATCTTCCCTGAGAGGCTTTTCATGATTTTGTTTTTAAAAACAAACAGTAAAGTCATGTAGAGTAAGTAAAAAAGGATTCACACAAATCTCAAAAGATTGATAAACGATACCTTTTTGTCGGGCTCCAAACCAGCCGACGAGTGTCCTCATTTCCATCAAACCCTATACGACGGGCTGTATATTGATCAGGCATCTTTCTCCAAGCGGAGTGTTCTTGCCTGGAACAAAAATGCTAGGTCGACTAAGAATAGATCCAACTTCCGAAAATATTTCCCATGGTTGCATAATCAAATATATTACGAACAAAGTTTTAAGTTGGGGATCAAAACTGTAAATGACAAAGTTTTGATGGTTAGTGTATCCTCTCCCGTGCCAGGCCAGGGGCGAGAATGATAGAACATGCTGTAGTTTTTTTGTCATTGGAACAAAAATGCTCGGTCGACTAAGAATAGATCAAAGCTCCTAAAATATTTCACATGGTTGCATAATCAAAAATGTTACGAACAAAGTTTTAAGGTATCCAATTCAAGCTAATCCATGTTTTGAATTAGTTATCATGAGAAAAATCCTTAAGCATGATATAATTTTGAATTTTATAATGTACTGCTTACGCACAATTTAATCATAATAACAAACAGAAAAAAACACCATGATACATTATGATCAGAAAAGAACAAACTTTGAGCCAGCATTACATCTATCTATAACTGAAGGAAACTCTTCCACATCGAAGCACAGTTCTACTAGCACCATAAATTTGTTTTCTTCGTCAGACAAGCTATGCTCTGTCCTGGTAGAAGCATGAGCACACCAGTTACATTATCGGTGAAGAAAATTGAGAAACAAGAAATGGATAGTAGGATAAATTTATAGATTTAAACACCCCATCGTACTACCCAATTGTATCTATATATGGCATACCACCTTTAAATTTGGTATGATTTAAACCTATATAATATTTTAAATTATATCCGTTTTTTAATATAAAATTTTTACAAAATCTTTTTTTGTTGAAAATTATGGTATTTTAACCGGTCTTTAATAAGATATTAACGATAAATATATCTTAAATATTCGATAAAATATTTTATTTATAATTTTAAAATCCAATTAAACCTATTTAAATCTAATTGAACCAAATATGCCCTATACTGGTTATAAATTTACCTTCTCTTTTAAAGTTGAAAAGGTTTCTATCACTACCTAAATTATGCATATTCTATCAATAAGTTATTTCTAAAAATAACAATAAACCTTTTAACTAACAACAAAACTAAGATTCAAACAAGTCACAAAATCAATTTTTTAACAAATAGTCGATCTCCAATAAATCTTCTAATTAACAACCAAACTAAGATTTAAATTAATTTTTTAACAAATAGCCAATCCATATCTTCTTCATATGTATTAGATTTCAAAATATAAGTATAGCAGATATATACAAAAAGTACATAACGGATAACAACAAGCTTTTATTCTTCTTCAAAAGTATTTAATAGTAATAAGTTTATCTCAATACATTTTCAATAAATCAACTTCTACCGTGCATTGCGCGGGAACCTCAGCGAGCATCATGCGAAACCTCTATCAAGTCGGAATCCTCCAGAGCTCCACCGCGTCTAGTCACTGATGAACTGAAATCTGTTGAGGTATTGGCGGATGTTGGGGATTTGTTGAGTGTCAAGAGATTTGAAGGTGAAAATACTAGTCCACAAAAATTGCATGTAGTAATCAAGAACACCTGCCCCAGTACACACAAATTCTCCTCGTAATTTACTTATAATCAACTATTTGGCATTAACCTACTGTTGCAATATACTCTTTCCAAGTTGCACAAGCCAGATTGGTGTCATCTCTGTTTCATAACACATATCAATCCATAATCACAAATTTTAAAGTCCAGATAGCATCAGAGACAAGATAAGATAAGAGATATGGGCACAACCACATAAAAATTATACAGATCTCCAGAAATTCATCGATGCTAATCATCCACCAAAAAAGGAGTCAAGGGAAATGACAACTTGCTAGAATCTGGTTGGAACAGAGAACATATGAGAAAACTAAGAATTAATGAAACCACTTGGGTCTCATGGAAATACTTTATTTTGAAGAGGTTAAATTAAACAGAATATTAGAATTACAAACCATGGTAAGGTATGTGTTGCATATCCATAATAGTTGAATTGTTTGATCCATATATCATAGCTGCTAATGATCATATATTTAAGTTCACTTGTGGATACTTACTGAGTATGTCAGGAGTGTTTCAAGGACTAATTCCCCATTCTCTTCTCCTAAATTCACCTTCTTCAAACTCAAAGCTAGAGAAGTGATAGTCCTCGGACAAATTCCCAAACATCTCAATGACTTTTTCAACAAGGTTGCATGCTGAGATGTTTGAATTATATGTACTTCCCTAATCCAAAGGCCTTCTCTTGAAGACGGCTATTGAGATGTTTGAATTATTAATAAAAATCCTTGTCGAGTTTGAATATGTTCATTTGGAATCTGAGTTCTTCCACTCATACTTTGATCAAGGAAACCACAGAAAATGAATCTACTAATGAAGGTTACAGATTCGGTGAGAACCTTAAACCTATATCAAAGCTCTCGTTTTTATTAACAAAAAGAAATTATCACAAAGTGCATAAAGAATTTATCTCCACTCGTAACAGCATCTGGCACTGAGTGAAATGGACGCAGTCCGCTGATAATGATGCCCACATCTTCACCAACATCATCTATACCAGCCCAAAAGATCACGGAGAACTAGAGATGTTAAATTTGGAGGGCAGTTTGTCAAGGCTAGATACATTTAAACAACTCAGTACACATATCACACATGAGAACTCACCATTCTTTTTGAGTGTTCTGGTGGAACTCCTGCTTCCACATTGCTGCGGGTGAAGGAAGAAAAATTGCGATTGATGTTATTTTTAGGCAATTGTTATGCACTCGTTTTTAAACTATATTTTCACTAAAATTGTTTTAAAAAAATTAAAAAGCTCAAATGAACCTAATAGAACATAGGTGGGCAAAACCGAGGTGGATTTCCAAATGAAAAACATTCATCACCAAGCCTAAGTAAAACAACGCTAAGACACGTAAATCTTTTTTATTATATCCCTAGAATTAAAAACAAGTGGCTACAATTAAATTGCAGAAAAAAAGGTGAGCAGGCAAACACAATCAAAAGAACATTTTTGCAGGGTTTGTCATAATAAGGTCCCCCGATTAAAAGATGAGCGCATAACAATAGTCTTTACTTTCTTCATCTAAGTTCATAGCCTTCACAGTAGTTTCATTGATGTTAACCTTTTGTGCAGTTTCGTAATGTTCCTCTCCGGGAATCACTCCGGGAATCGAACCTGCATCTTCTCCTTGGCAAAGAGAAATTTTACCATTCGACAATATGCGCATTTTTGTTCCTAACAGGCTGGGATTATGTCCATATACCATGGTTGCATAAATTGAATCGGAATCGGAATCGGAAACGGTTTTCGAGAGAGTCGGAATCGGAATCGGAATCAGAATCGGTCTAAATCAGACAAGAATCTGTTCAGTTGAATCGGTCCAAATTGGTCATATACAAAAATTTGACATCTCATAACATAAATACCTGAAATACATAATTATATAATTTTTGAACATAAATACACAAATTTATAATTTAATACAAGTATAAAAGAGCATCAACAATTTGCATAGCACACAATCAATCTTCCCTGTGACAATTTGCACAGCTCAAGTAATTTGGACGCATGAACAAAATGAAAAAATTTGCACAGCTCAAGCAATTTGGACGCATGGACAAAATTATGTTGTGCAA